>JZLH01S0023498.1:15675-36106 GCA_001188425.1 Eucidaris tribuloides | reverse complement strand
AGTGAGCACTCCTAACTGAACTTTTAGGCAGAAAATGACATTTTGGGACAAAGTCCTTGACCTTTGACCCTTGACCTTTGACCCCTCTAACCCTGCCAAATATTGTCTTGGTTTTAGCCTAATTGCCAATTACATCAGCAGTGAGCACTCCTAACTGGAGTTATAGGCAGAAAATGGCATTTTAGGACATAGTTCATTGACCTTTGACCTTTGACCCCCCACACACCTACCCCCCCCCTCGTTCGTTTCACTCCCTTAATTGCAAGTATGACAACCCAGTGACAGTTTTGACTTACTTCCTTTACATCTTGTTGAAATCCTCACTGCAATCCGTAATTCCCTTAACGTTCTTTATGTACACTTTGACCAAAATCTTCATTTGGTAGCAATTTTGGGGGTTTTAAGCAACAAATTTGAATTTCATGGGGTGGGGGGTTTATTTAAAGATACAAGATTAAGTTTGGTGTCATAATGCTTGTACTGTTGGTGTTAATCATTTCCCATGTGGACGTTTAAAAATTTTGACTTTGACATTTATGCCCCCCACCCTACCTTTAAATAGCGAGCGAAAACACAGTGTAGGCGGGGTGGGGTGGGGTGGGGTGGGGGTGGGGTGCCCGACGACGACGTAAAAAAAAAATCGCCACCCTGTGGCGCCGCCCCTGAGCTGGAAGATCCATCAAAAGTGGTGGATGACGGGGAAAGGAAAGGGAGGCTTAGAAAGGTATCACCCCTTTTAAAGACAGTATATAACACTGTGGAAGATCCGTTTAATTTAAAAAATTGTCGAACTTTGCTATCTGACATATCTGACAGTGTTTGAATGGACAAATAAACACCTTCCTTAGAACACAAAAGTTTGGATAGTTCTGCTGTCACTAGTACAATATGTGCAGATACAAATTGGCACATTAATTTTATATCGGACGATAGGAAATTCTGCAACACAGCAGTCTATGGAGAAAAGCTGGAATGGTCTCTCAATGATTTTCACTTTTTTAAAGCACTTAATGATTGTTTTACACTGCAATTTTTTCAGGGCTTTATTTTTAGACTGTATCAAAGACACTGGTAGCATGGGGAATCATGTAGCTCAGATTTTTTAAACTGGAAACATTGTTATACAGTGCCTTTAATTTGATGACCCCTTTTCATGGATAGTTGGGATTAACGTCATGGCGGCCTTCCGTGTCACAACCGTTGATCAGATTTTGACAAAATGTCATGAAAATTTAAACCTTGATTCATCGGTGAACTACATGTACACGCTAAGAAATTGGGATGCACAAATTGTCCCAATAGCAACACCTTTATGGGTGCAATTTTGAACCCCTTGGGGTGCACGGGTAGAACATTGCACCCTCGGAGGTGCAATTTTGAACCCACAGAAGTGCAAAGTGTTTGAGTGCACCCTGAAGCGTGCAGAATTGCTAAGATGTTGGTGTTGGTACATGTATGCACCCCACTTGCACCCTTACGGCTTAGTGTGTAATGAGATTCAGAGATTGACAGTCACAACACCTCATGCGTTTCCAATTTTCAGCTCGCTGCGACAACTTTAGAACCAATGATAGCATTTAATGGAAACTTAGGTCAAGTATAAATTTCGGGCAAGAAAGGTTTAAGTTCAACGGTTAAGAACCTTCTAAATATTTGGTATCATTTTCTTACATTTATAGCACAAAAACTTCCGACGTGAGTTTAATCAAACTTGGCATGTGTCATGAATTTAACCGATTAGATTTTGCAGTAGAAAAGTCAAATATATCAAAGTCACCCAACTTACACATAATTAACAGCATCCTAATTGCTATCAAAATTCCTTAGGGATATCTGATGTTTTATATGTTTCAACTGGAACCAATTGTTTCATTTTCCATATACTCAACCAATTGTCAGTTGGTTTCAATCTGAAATTTTCAATTATACCGTAGATCTATTAGTTTTTCGTCTTGGGAAGAATCGGAGGTACAATACCTAAAACCCTGGGGCCACTGTCATTACAAGTTGGACACCATGCCCGCACATGGACTTTCAAATGGATTCTAAACAGGTAAAACCCTTCGATTCCAGAATAACCTAAATAAGTATTCAAGTCTGAAAAAGATACCTTTTTCAAAAGATACCCTATTAAAATTATAAGCCTTCTGTTAAAGTGATAGGCTAACATTGTGGAGCTTCAATTTAAAAAATTGTCAAACTTTGATATCTGAGCTACATAGTAGTGTTCAAATGGACAAATAAACACCCTACAATACAAATGTTAGGAAAGTTACACTGCCAATGGCAAGTTATGCATGAATAAACAATTAAAACCCGCGGCGAGTTTTATTAACCTAGGTGTAAACACAGTAAGTCTACGGGAGGAAATGGGCAAGTGAATCTGGTCAACTTACGATTTTCATTTTTTTAGAGCACTAAAATAATCATTTTGAAATACAATTTTTTCAGGGCTTCATTTTTAGACCTCATCAAAGACACTGGCAGCATGGGGAATCATGTGGCTCAGATTTTTTTAACTGTGGTAAATGTTAGCCAATACCTTTAAAAGTACACCTTTTTTTCCTGATTTTTGCCATTTTGATACCCTTTTCATTATAGTTACGCGCGACCTGTCCGTGAAAAACAACCCGCTTTTTACGCGTTTTGTGCACAAGCATGTTGTCTACGTCTCGAAATAACAGTGCCCCCCCCCCCGGACTTAAAGGCACGGTCCACCCTTACGTCAAGTTGGTTTTAATAAAAGCAGAACAATGAGAGAAACATATTAATGAAAGTTTGGCGAAAATCCACCAAAGAATAACAGAATCACGAAGTTTCAAAGTTTCAATTTTGTGATGTCGTACGCGAGCAGCTCCCCATATGTCATGTAATGTAAATACCATAAGTTGTCATTTTTTTTTTAATGGTTCATGATAATGTTTTTTTTTTCATAGAAGCCTGTATGAAATAATGTTTCTATGCTAAGGTAAAATTATGTTCAAATTTCTGAGAAAACGGCAATTTATGGAATTTATATCACATGACATATGGGGAGCTGCTCGCATGTGACGTCACAAATTCAAAACTTTAAAATTCCATAACTCTGTTATTCTTTGATGGATTTTCAAACTTTCGTTAATATGTTTCTCTTATTGTTCTGCTTTTATTGAAACCAACTTGACGTCAGGTTGAAACTTGCCTTTAAGAATATCATGACCAAGAGGAAAATAAAATGGTTTAGTTATTAGGTTACCAGTTAATGCTTCCAACACACACACACACACACACACACACACACACACACACACACACACACACACACACACACACACACACACACACACACACACACACACACACACACACACACACACACACACACACACACACACACACACACACACACACACGCACACAAAATTATCATCGCCTCAACCGGGGACATTTAGTGTGTTCTCGGTTCCGTGGCGTAAACTTATGTGTGTGTCCTCACTTGTATTACGTAAATGAGTTTGAACAACTTGTGCACACACAGGCAAAAATTTTGAGGGAGGACGTGGGGTTGGGCGAATACAGGTGGTTAATAAATCATAAATAATTGATGATTAAATTTAAATACGTATGTGCTCTAATTGTGCATGATTATCAATTTGTCTTGTTACAACGTGGGATAATCAATAAACATTGCCAATAGTCTTTCTTACATGTATTTTTGAATTGTCATTGATGTGATATTTCCCTGTTTGCGCAGTTCACTTTCAGTGAGGGCGTTTTTTGCATGGCCGGGGAGCTATATTTCTATTCCCACGAGATTTTCTCGCAAGGCGCATGCGTACTTTCACTACGGTTTTAACGTCTCGCACTATCGAAAACGTGGGTACATATTGCTAAAGAAGACGTCTGCAGTCGAGTCGCTTTGTGTGGCTACATTGGATAGCGCGCTGTATTGACTGCGCGTTCTGACCCGGGTTCGAAACCCGCAGTACGGTTTTGTTTTTGCAGCGGTTTATTTCGTCAATGTCGTGGGAAAAAAAAAAAATTCGCGGCCGGGGAAGGGCTTTAGCGCATGTTCGCGGCAGAAAGACCTTAGCCCTTTTTTCACATGAAATCATAGTAGTGCGAAACTTGTAAATCTTTCTGTCAGTCTGTAAGTACAAATATCGAACAAGGCAGTATTTTTCAAATCAAAAAATACCGTTAGGCCCTTTTGCTAGGAATATAATTTATGCTGAGGTCCTTCTGCCGGCCATACGATGCAATTTTCTTTTTTAGATACACCTACATGATCTATCAAAGCCCTGAAAATTGCTCGCTCTGAAAATCTCCCATTTTTGAGAAATTACTAAAAATGTGAAATGTCGGGACGGGGACGGAACCCCGACATTTCCCACAATGTAACGTGCATACCGCTAGATGCTGTTCTTTGATTTAAACATCATAATTTTGTCACTTGAAACAATTTTCAGTTAGTTAGATATCGTTTTCTGATGTTTGGGTGACAATAGAGTAATTTGTGAAAGATGGACCAAAAGATATTGTCTGATCGACCAAAATTATACTTGAGGGCGTTATTTGCAATATGCATGTTATTGACAAACACAAATCAAGCATAACAGGCCTACAATTTTGTCTGATGTTCTTGATAATGTTTCTGAAATTTAAATCCAGTTAGCCAACAATTGAACCCAATCTACGTTTGTTTTCATCAGTGAAGTTAAACTATTGTTTTCACACAAACATCGTGTAAGATACATTTACAGTTATTTGCCACGAGAGTGCGCCATACAGTAATTTTATTCATCGCCCTGGACTTGATGGCATCTTGTTCTTTTCTCAATTCTTTTATCAAACTTAATACAGTGTGTCTAAAAAAAAAAATTGTGCAAGTGAAAAACGCCCTCTTTGGCAATTAGAAAGTACTCTTGTGACATTATGTTTAAATCAACGTCAAGAGCTTAGTCTTAGCTTTCAAATAACGTTAGTTTTGTTCAATTTGCTTGTTTTAATCTTGAGATATGTTTATTTAATACACAATACACAATTGTGCCACTTTTACTGCAGTCCCTTGTAAAAGTGATACAATTGTGATTCCACCCTTTCGTTGTTTACAAGATATCTCGAGATTAAAATAAGCAAATTAAACTAAACAAGTAGCATTTAAAAGCTGCAACCTTGCCCTTGATGTTGATGTAAGTATCATGTCACAAGAGTATTATGTAATTGCCAAAGAGGGCGCTTTTTACTTGCACAATTTTTTGAGACATGCTGCAACATTTCTCAAAAATTGTACAAGTGAAAAGCGCCCTCCGTGACAGTTAGAATATACTGTTATGACACATGTTTACGTCACCATCAAGGGCGAAGTCTTAGCTTTCAAGTGGTGTTTGTTCTGTTCAAATTCTTTGTTTTGATTTCGAGATATCCTGTATGCAATAAATGGGTGGAATCACAATTGTGTCACTTTTACGGGAAGAGGGCCTGATGCTATTACTGACTGTACAAAATGTGGCACATTTGTAATTTTACATTTTCGTTGTTAACTGAGCATATCTCAGGATCAAAACAAGCAAACTGAACAGAGCAAACGACATTTGAAAGCTAAGACTATGCCCTTGATGGTGATGTAAGCATCACGTCACAAAAATGTTGTTCTCATTACCAAAGAGGGCGCTTTTGACTTGCACAATTATGTTTGAGACACACTGTATGTAAAAGTGAAAAAAGAAGCAAAATACATTGTTAATTTGAGGGAACTATTGATATCTTGCGAGTCTTACCCTTCGTCGTCTCCAGCGGAACTTTGGCCTGTAAGTCCATTCCTCGTAGGGGGTATGATGAAACAGCCAGTTCCGTTTAGATTTGGTCTTGTAAGGCATAATGGCAGTCTCGATGATGAAAAAGGTCGGCGGGGTAGTAATGATGTCATTTAGAATAACCACTTGTCACGTGAACTAAGCTGGGTGTATTGAACTTATAAAAATATTAAAATATCAAAATATATCAAAATATCAAAGAATATCAAAATATTCATTTACCATTTTACACTATTCTTATTTCGATTGTATTATGACTCTTATTTAATTGTAGCAATTGTAATATTGAATACATTGTAGTAATTACATAATACAATGCCAGGTGTTAATATATTATGTGTACTAAATTTTTTATTTTTATGTCAAAATATGTATACCTTGTTTTAATTGAGCATTGTAAATTATCAGAGAATTTAGTATTTTGTTACGATTTGGTAATTAAATGAAATTGAATTGAATTGAATTGAAAAACAGTGAAATTAAATGAAGAATTAACCACACCTGATGAGGCTGATTGAGTGAATACATTCGCGCAATCATTTTTTTCAGTCAGTCATCACAGCTTAACAGAAAGTTACACGCACGTCCGTTATAGCACTATGGAACGGTAGAATAGAAATTGTTTTTTTTCGCGTGCCGGAGCTCAGTGTTTTCAGAATAAATGACATACCACTGCACTAACATTTACGCGAGGTGTCACATTACAAACGATCGTTGTTGCCCGCCTGAGCCTTGTTTCGTTTTTTTTATGCCGTAGGCCGCTTATATTATGTTCCAGGACTATCTAATTGATTTGAATGTGGATGCATGATGTATGATGCATGGATGATGATGATGACTCCTCTCAAACTAATAATAATAGTCAATCACATTCATATCACTCAATAATCATATCAACGATCACTAACTTCAAATAATAATAATAATAATAATAATAATAATAATAATAATAATAATAATAATAATAATAACAATAATAACAACAATAATAACAGTAGTAGTAGTAGTAGTAGTAGTAGTAGTAGTAGTAGTAGTAGTAGTAGTAGTAGTAGTAGTACACTACTGCTGCTGCTGCTACTACTGCTACTATTACTTCTACTACTTCTACTACTACTACTACTACTTCTACTACTACTACTACTACTACTACTACTACTACTACCAGTGATGATAATAATATATTAACAATACAAGTTGATTTGATTTAAATAAATGTACATTTTTTTTCTGGTGGTGAACCATATACGGTAAATAAATGAATTCATCAAATGAAATCAAAAGTGACTAGATTTCATATTCACATTATTGCAAATGAAGAGTATACATCTTTGCCGTATCATATGATATTCTGAACATTTATGGAAGTCAGATCACATGACTGAAGGATTCAGAGAAAAAAAGGGATCTTAATTATAGCTGGGTACAAAAACACAGAATGTGATACTCACCGATTCCATTGTAGTCATAATCAAGCAGGAATTGAAAATTCTCCATCTCGTCAAATGAGAATTATTGAAGAAAACGTTCTTGAAGAGTAAAGCCGAGAGGCGTTGTTCCTAGACTTCGGTCGAATTAGACATGTTAGAGTATGGACCCTTTGCAGTCACCCGGTTTCAGCTTTACGGAATTCCAATACTACCGGCTGCAGATCACGCCGGTAGTCGGGGGAGAGGTAGTAGGTCTGTTGTTAGTCCTGTAGTTTGTTCTGCCAGTGGTGAGTACAGTGCTCACACGTATACAGCACATTACACGGGATCGAGAGTGGGGTTCTTTAGTTGACCTAACTGATTAGTACTTTGTTCCAGAATTTGCATAATTACACAAAAAGCAGCTTCGACTCTTCCCTAAGCGAGAACTTTCTGTTTACTATTGTTTTGTTGTCGTTTCTTTTGAAACTTGCGCACACCTACTTTTAGTACTACCCTAACAGTGATTCTGCATTTGCTCCTATTGCACCAGTAATATCATCTCAGAAGACAAAGAGTTAGGGTCATTTGGTTTCCAGAATAGGGTTAGGGTTCTGGTAAGTGGTTGGGTTAAGGCTAGGGTTAGGCTTAAAGTAATATTGTGGAGCTTCAATTAAAAAAAAAAATGTTAAACTGTGATGTCTGAGCTACGTGGTAGTGCTTAAATGGACAAATAATCACCGTAGAATACAAAAGTTTGGAAGGTTATGCTGCCACTGGCAAGATGGGCATGAATGATCTATTTCCACTCCGGTGGAGGATAGAAAAGCCCAGATCTACACACAGTAAGTCTATGGGAGGAAATGGGCATGATGAATCCGGTCAATCTGGGCACTTGTGGATTTTCACTTTTTTAAAGCAGTTCACCATGGGCTTCACTTTTAGACCTTATCAAAGACACTCAGAGCATGGAGGATAATGTAGCTCACATTTTTTTTTTAAACTGTGTGGTCATTGTTTGCCTGTGGCTTTAATGTTAGCGTTAGTATACGAAATAGTCATGTCGAAGGAACAAAAGTCAATGATCAACTGAAAGTATTAGGGGTTTACATATCGTTTAGGTCCCCACCCCCGATTTTGACAAAGTAAAAAATCAAAACGTAATGGAAAATTATGTTTAAAAATGAGTGGAAAAATTTGTAACACACATAATCAATATTGCGGCGTGTGTGTGTGTGTGTGTGTATGTTCTACTTACAAAGCCCTTCAATTTAACAAATATTTCTGTGCTTCTTAAAACGTCCTGCATCTCCATTTTTTCAACTATTAGACATAAAATTTAAGCTTTTGTATTTCGTTATCAATTACTTTGCATAAATTATGTTACAAACAATTCATGCTATATTTATTACGTCATTTTACTTTATATTAATGTAATGTCGATTGGAATTATATCATGCTTTTCTTTGTGTCATGTTGTTACATGATTTATTTCATATATGGAAAAAAAATAAAAATGAAATGAAATGGTTGGGCAGAATTGGATTACCTTTTGTTATCTTATTGGTTCCGTTTTTAAAAATGGACACTTTGATAAAGAATCATCAAATAACATTCTATGTAACGCTTGAATACTGTATATTGATCATAAATAAAAATACATTACAAATACAAACATTTATTGGTATCGGCAAAAATTTGTTCGTGTAAATAGCATTCAACACGAAATCACTTTGAGTGAATACGGTCCGCGTTGGAAATATGCATATTTATAAGTTTGCGGTATATGATGCGCACATAAGCACGCTAATCATTGTGTGCGGATCCCCATTGAGTACGTCATTCGCGCGCGTTGTGCACTGCGCGTTTAACAACATACCGTGTACAATTTGATGTTTATCACTTTTGTGCCTATCGTTATTGCGTTTTTACGTGTGATCAATAGCGCTCAATAACCTTCTGTTTAAACATTTCGACAGTGCCGATAAGACTATTTTCTCTCCATTTATTATACCATGGGAAATCTGATCTCTAGGATTTGCCGAAATCGTAACGCCGGGATATGCACCCATGATGGGGTCAAGCGCAGAGGGCGCTTTCTCGGCAGATATTGGAACAACAATTTGATTTTTTTTTTTTTTTTACAGTTTTTGAAGTACATCACTCATGCCCTATATATTTGTACGTACGACTGCTTTTTCCCTCCTTTTTTTTTCTTCTCTTCAAGCAGTATTGTCTTTTTATGTCGTCCTATGTGTATTTTCATTTTGTTTTCTTTAGGTCGTATTGTCCTATTTTGTATTGTGTGGGTATGTATTATGTTTTTCCCCCTGTCAGTAAATAGGTCACTAAGCAATTAAACAAATTATGTTATTTGTCAATTAACATCGATCGATGACAGTCTGTACAAATTATAATATACCCGAATACATCTTTGCTGCATTTGTTAGGTTGAAACATTTACAAATAAACAATTAATCCATTGCCTAGCAACAGGGGCGCCGGTGGTGGATTTTCTGACTTGGGGTCCTTTGTCATAACCACGGAACTAACAAAAATGGTCATAACTAGTCTAGGCGATCGGTGCGAAAATTGCTCAGATGGTGATAAAAGCATGAAATTTGCACATTATGTACGTCAAATCATTCTAAACATTTTCAAATGTGGAGCCAATGCAAACTGTACATAGCATAGCAACGGTTGCTAAGTAACATATTTTCCATAGCAACCAACATGCAAGATACCCGCAGACCGATTTCACCGAACAATTTTTTATGTATTTCAATATCTGCAGCTTCACTCTTCATACCAACACCATTCTGGAGCAATCGCAATGTACATATCATAGAAACAGTTGCTAGGCAATATTTTTTTCTTGGCAACCATGCATATTTGATGTTTGCAGACCAATTTTACGTAACATTGTAACACATTTCATTATATATTGCGTTACTATCGTAGAAGGTTTTATACACGCCAGGAACAAGGAATGTAGCTCAGTTTGCACGATAATGTTGGAGAAAATGAAATTTGAGAGCCACAACATATTAAACACAACCATATCAAACTAAACAGAATGTAAAGATCCAACTAAAAGAAAAGAGTCTCAGTCATTACATCAGCCATTAAGAAAAGGGAAATGATAATGGGAAAGAAGCTGGATGACATAAAACTCGGTTGTGGGTATGGAATGACTCCTTTTGAATTTGGAAATCATGGAGACGAGCCGAGTGGCTCACCACAATACAATCAAGAAGAGTATGAAATAGTTGTGGACTAGCAACTCCCCGCCAGCATCAAACCAATAATAACATCCATCACCATGCCTAGCAGGAACAAAGTCGTACTGCTCAACGAACAAGCACATGATTCTAAGAAAGCAGAGACACAGGCCAATCTTCTCAAAAGTGAATCCCCTTTTTGCAAGATGGTATGTTGCAAACAAGAGATGAGGAAAGACAATTTCTTCAGCCATGAAATCATCTAATTCCACCACCCTTTCTTTCTTTGGAGAGTTACATCTGGGGAATAAGTTGGACCTCATGGGGTATCTTGACCAACATGTCAAGTCTTCATGTGATTCAAGGCCAGAGACGGATGTGATCATCATGGATGGTGCTGTCGTGAACGTTCCTAGAACTGGAAATTGAAAGATACTTGGCAACTGTGCTGCTGATGTTTTTGTCTCACACATCATAAAAAAGCAACACAAGACCCAGCGAGTATACAGTTTCTAGTATCAACACTTGACAGCCGTCTTAGGGTACAGACCAGAGAATAAGCATATGGGACCTAGCCAACGTAGCCATGTTGAGGTGTCCAGCCCCGTGCCAAAGATCTAGCAACAGTTTTCCTTTCGCTTGATTGGCAACACGATGGAATTGCTCAAACTTTTTAATGATGCATTGGTGTTAAGTGCATTAGTAGAAAACCTCCTGTTGTTAATGATGGTGCCAGTGTACTATGTGTACCTGCACAAGACACATCCAGCATTACTCCCTGCAATCATGAAGAAGGAGATTCCAAGATCATGGTACATGTTGCTGATGCCGTCAGACAGGGCTTTCACAAGATCTTTGACCAGACCATAGATTGTGATAAAGTTGTGCGAGCAGTAGCACCTGTACAGCAGCTAGAAAGTCTGCACTTCTTGCCTGCTTTCGGAAGTACCAAAAACTTTCACTACATCCCAGCTCATAAGGTAAGTGCCTCACCTCGTCCACAAAAATCATCGGTATTCCAAGTGTCCCATGCTTTTACGGTCTGGGACACCATGTCCTGGTTTGCCCAAGTTAGAGAGAAGACAGCATGGAAAGTGTGGGAGCTAGACACATGATGAACTCCCTGGAGCCTTCTATGAACTGCACAGTACACCAGAACAAATATTTGAAGAGACTGAGGCTTTTCTAGAGTACTTCACCATCCTCCTCTGTTAGAAAGCTTGTATTCACACGAAAAGGACGTCAGATGTCGGCTTTTCCTCCCACCAAGGCTGCCTTACAGCAACATCATCAGGAGGCCAGCATTGCGAGGTGGGCACTATTGGGGACCTGCTATACGTTATACCACCAGTTGCCCTCCCCTTCTGTGTGGAGATGGACTTGCCTAGAACAGTGGAGGCCCCTGTGGACAATATATCCTGCCCAGAGCTGCTGGAGTGCCATATAGGAGAAGGTGTAGAGAAAGCAAATGTGTATGCGTGCACTTCAAATGCACTGTTTATTGCACATGCACAGGAGATTGTTACAATGCCTGAAACTAAATGACTTAAGACTGTTTATGGTGAGAATATCTATTGGTGAGAAAATCTATCTGACCAAAAACAACTGGCTGTTTTTATTAATGTATTCCCCAACAAATTGTTTAATTTGGTGTATGGTATATAAAACACCCGAGCCTTTACTCTTTCCAGAAAATATGCCTTCTTTTCATAAGAAAATTATTGTTTCAATGTAATGGATCCCATATGCGGGGATTGTTTCCATCATGTACACAGCTTGCTGCTATAGTAAATAGGTCACTAAGCAATTGAACAAATTATGTTATTTGTCAATTAACATCGATCGATGACAATCTGTACAAATTATAATATACCCAAATACATCTTTGCTGCATTTGTTAGGTTGAAACATTTACAAATAAACAATTAATCCATTGCCTAGCAACAAACAAATGCTGGGTTTTTTTTCTTTTGACACTTACAGTGGTGGATTTGAATCATGTTTCTAGATAGTTTTGATGCTAAAACATGTAGTATCACCCTTTTGAAATGAATTAGATATGCTTAAATGGCTCGTTGCTATGGTCAATAAGTTTCTTAGCAACCGTTGCTAAGAAACATGCCGTATCCGTTGGCTCCACCTTTGAAAATAATCAGTATAGGCCGAAATATAGTTGTGCCAAATTTCATGCTTTTATCATTAACTGAATAATTTTAGCCATAGTTTGCACCGATCGCCTAGCGTGCACAAGTGTTGAATTCTCAGCATGCTCAGAGAAGAGCTAATATCAATTCTGTGACAAGACAGACAAAAATGAAGCAATGATTTAGATACACCCTCTTAAATGCATTGTATAACAATGTTTCCGGTTTACAAAATCTGAGCTACATGATTCCCCATGCTACTAGTGTCTTTGATAAGGTCTAAAAATGAAGCCCTGAAAAAAATTGCAGTTTAAAACGATCATTAAGTGCTTTAAAAAAGTGAAAATCATTGAGAGGCCATTCCAGCTTTCCCCCATGGAATACTGTGTTGCAGAATTTCCTATCGGCTGAGAATAATTAATGTGCCAATTTGTATCTGCACATATTGTACTAGTGACAACATAACTGTCCAAACTTTTGTGTTCTAGGATGTTTATTTGTCCATTCAAACACTGTCATATATGTCAGATAGCAAAGTTCGATAATTTTTTAAACAGATCTTTCACAGTGTTATATAGTGTCTTTAAAAAAAGAAGAAAATGTCATGTTTGCAAGATGAACAGTGAATTGACAAAAAAAAATGTCATTTTCTTCTTTTTTAGGAGGGTGTATCTGAATCATTTCTTTATTTTTGTCTTTCTTGTCACAGAACTGATATTAGCTCTTCTCTGAGCATGCTGAGAATTCAATACTTCTGCACATCAGTTGAAATCTTCTGCAGCATCCGTCTGTGAGGCATTAAACATTGAATATGAGATCACAATTCTGTGCGCAAATGCATTTTTCGCCGTTTGGACAAAAGTTGGCTGTGCTCATGCGTGAAATACTTTCAATACCAACAGTGTCATCAGAGAGCTTAGATCCAAAGTAAAATATTCATATAAAAAATAATGTCAAAATCATGAAAATTGTATATATATATTTTTTCTAAGTGTCTACTTTCTTATACACACTGTAGTACTGGGTGATTAAACTGTTGAAGACACTAAGTACAAATGATTCCAGTTCGAAGAATCTCAGCTAATTGATATTTCATGCCATGTATAAGTGTCTCTGATTAAGTCTAAAATGGCTCAATGAATTTCAGTTCAAAACGATCATTGGGTGCTTTAAAACAATGAAAATCAATGACCGACCATCCCTGTGCAGTTTTCCACCATAGACTACTGTGTTACACAATTTTTGTCACCACGACATTAAAGTTTAAGGACATAATTTGGAACACTTGAAAATGCCTCAAGAACCAAATGATTTGAAACATAATACACCAGCTGTTTTTTGTCACCTGTCTGTACTTAATTTGTTTGCGACAGGATAGGTGCCTATAGGACGTTTATTTTTCACGTTCTCATGTATATCAGAAATCAAAGTTTAACCATTTTTTTTAAATGAGGTTTCCAAAATCATGGAGGAGAAAACATGGTTTCCTTTTTACCTTTTTATGTTGTCAATGTTTTATGGATTTATATACTTCTGTGCATCGGACATTTTGTCTGAATTAACCAATGCCGCTAACGTAGAAATGGGTAAGTTTGATATCAATGCAATTGAATCATAAAAAAGTACTGTTTTTGAAAGATTTATTTAGGCTACGTGCAGGATCACTACTTCAAAACACACGGACTGTTAAAGATCCATTTATTAAATTAAGAATTTGATAAATATAAGTGTTTCTCTATCATAAATCATGTTGTTCTTTCCTTTACAGAGGATGACAGTCGGTGGACAGCGTGCAAAACTTCGCACTGGAAGTCGGCCAGAGGAGGCGTGGCCTTCACGCTGTCCTTCGAAGATGAGCAGAAGACACCGATTCCTGTCAACGCTGAACAGGGAAGTGACCAGGAAGCAGAGAAACAGATGCTCGTTATCGAGGTAACTCATAGTATTTCAGTCATCAATCGTACAAGAAGAACGGTGTTGCAACGTTGGATTGGCGACAAAAACAGAATTTTGGGACGAATCCAAACGATATTTTTGGAAAAATCAATATCATTATTATATTAAATTGTACAATAGACATAATGTAAATGTGAACAGGATGACATCGAAATGTGACTCAAGCCCTTTTGAACGTATTTGTTATGTCGTTTACTTTTCAAAGAGCATGACTACGAAACAACTACTGCAATTAAAAGCTGCAAACGAACTCGACAAAAGCTGTGGCTTCCGTGGGTCAAAGAATCTTCAACCGGAGGCCGAGCCGATCAAGGAGGAGGATGAGGGAAAGGAGGAGAAAGTAGAGGCAGATGATGATATGACTGAGGATGAAGTATCTGCTGACATTCATGATGAAGATGAGGGCAAGATGGGTGAAACGTCATCGACAATGTTTGAAGATGTGCTGAATACAGAAAACGAGGAAGCTTTAACAAATTAGTATTTGAACGTCGTGGAATATTCTTGTCGTTGGAAAGATATGCTAATTATGATGAGGAGCAGAATGCATACGGTTAGAGTAATATGCGGCGGCGATACTGTGGCCGATCGCTAGTTTACCGGGAACCTATTACGATTGAATACAATAGTATAAACCTCAGGCTTCCCACACTATTCCCCTTGCCCGATACCCCGCTTGCTCTCATAACGCTAAATCCCCGATACGCCACTTCTATTTTGAAGTAACCGATTCAATAGACGAGATGACGATTTTCCAGTATGTTATGTTGTACAAGCAAATGGTTGAAGGGTTTGGTTTAAAAAGGTCACGTGATTCCCTCTGTACAATACTTGTCAACACCTCCTACGGCCAAGAGTGCTGTTAGCTATCAGAGTAATATCACCAGCTCCTGCAAAGACATCCTTGAGCAAGAGGAGAGACAGGACCATGAAGGAGGTGAACAACACCCATCATCATCATCATCATCATCATCATCCTCTTCACCAACATCCAGAGAATTGGATGGGCACACCTCTGTGCTTGATGATGAATTGGATAGAGTGATAACGTCCTATATCGACATGATAATCGCCAAGAGCTTGATCGAAGTACAGGAGGAAACTAATCAGAAGGTATAATGGCGAATTTCTCGGTTCTGTGAAAAGAACCCTCATCCATTGTTTAGACAACTTTCAGAATTACTTTGGTAGCTCAGTTAGAATCGTATTTTACTGGAAAAATCCAAACAATCAAATATTCTAGGCCTAGTGTAAAAGGAATTTAAGGAAATATAATTGAGATATTGAAGATAAAACTATTATAGAATCAAGAAGACTATGCAAGGTTTCTGCTGTAAAAATTCTATGATGAAGTGTTAACTTCTTTGTTTTAATAATGCTTATCAGCGGTATTCGCTGTGTGGTCGAGCAAATTTGTTGTACACCTTTGCAGAGGCGTCGATCCATTTTTTGGTGAGGGGGCAAAATTGAAAAAAATGCGCCGAAAATTTGAAAATTTGTATGTTTGATGGTATTTTTATGCTAAGTTTAATAGTTTTGTAGTTCTTTCCAATGCATTTTAAACATTCATTGCGTATTATAAATTTTTCAAGTTGTCAAAATTATTGGGGGGGGGGCAAATCGATGTGTCCCCCCAATATTTTCATTGGGGTGGCGACGACTGCCCCTCTTGTCACCCCAGAATCTACACCCCTGCAGCTTTGTATGGTTTCATTTCTATCAAGACCATACATTCATTCTGTACTGATGGGGAAAACAGTAAACATAGGCTTAATGAATTATAGATAATAAACACTTTAATTTAAGGGCATAATGTTAAAACAGTATTTGATATAAGTTATGAAAGAAAACGTGCTGTGGATACTAAATTTAGCATGTAGAAATACTATAGTTCACTTATGTCAGTATCTTATAGTTCAGATATTTTATTTTAGGCTGTAAATGCGAATGGTTCCGGTTCTGAAGGCTCTGGTCTTGATCGGTCCAACTTGTTTGGAGAAAACAAAGAAACCCAAGAAGAAGAAGACGAACAGATACCACCAACATCCGACAGAGATCGAAGAGGAGCAGTCTCTGGAAGGCAAGATGGATGAGATGGCTGAGACACACAAGGTGGTGACTAACACTCCTGGGAGAAACCCTGAAGTGATAGTAAGCAAATAACAACACGGTAACAACATGGACTATCTATTCAACTTATGCAGTGGTGGCAACATTATCTTTAATTTGATGAAAATGGTGAATGACGATGATTCTGATAAAGATGATGACTGTGGTGGTGGTGGTGGTGCTGGTTCTGCTGATGATAATGATAATGAAGAAGATGATAATGATAATGATAATGATAATGACAATGATGTTGATGGATGATGGAAGATGATGACAATGATGATGACAATGATGATGACAATGATGATGACGATGAATTGATGAATGATGGGTGATGATGATGATGATGATGGATGATAATGATGATGATGACAATGATGATGATGATGATGATGATGATAATGATGATGATGATGAATTGATGAATGATGGGTGATGATAATGATGATGACGACGATGATGATGATGAATTGATGGATGATGGTTGATAATGATGATGATGAATTAATGAATGAAGGGTAATGATGATGATGATGACGATGATGATGATGATGATGATGATAATAATGATGATGATAATGATGATGATGATGAATTGATGGATGATGGGTGATGATAATGATGATGATGAATTAATGAATGATGGGTGATGATAATGATGATGATGATGATGAATTAATGAATGATGGATGGTGATAATGATGATGATGATGATGATGATAATAATGATGATGAACTTAATGATAATAATGATGGTGATGATGATGATGATGATGATGATGATGATAATGATGATGAAGATAATGATCGGGATCACGATAATCATGATGGATGATTGGTGATGATGATGATGAGGAGGAGGATTATTGTGATGATGATGACGACGAAGAATCTGACAATGATGATGGGGGCATAGCTTATATACTTGTGTCTGCATTTTTTTGTGTCAGGTGAGTACCAGCCACCAGTCTCGTATCCCAATCTTGAAGAAAAGGACACAAAATGGGCAGGATTTTAAATCCAAAATCCCGGTCCGAGCTACAGATGACATTCCACCGATGGTCCAGTTAAGAGCGACTTCACAAACGGCGTCTGGCATAACGGTAAGGAAACTTTAGATATAATGAATATAGAAATAGTCTTTAGTCAATTGTCTTTTGTCAATACTTCTAATATTTGGGGTAGGGGAGATATCGCACATTGCCCAGTTTCGATATTATGTGGTGTAGCAGTCATTGACCCTTTTCACGGTAGCTTGAATCATTTCGTTATAATTTCGTAAATGTACCAAGACATAATGAGTATTTTCCCCCTTTTTAACTGATAATCACACAAGCTAATGGACAAACTTGCAGATTATCAATTTTGCAATGCAAGCATGAAGAAAATTTTAACAAAATAGTAGCGATGTCATCAAACCTTTATTTTTATTTTTATGTTTGTCTCAAATTCCATGTCACCAGACTGTTGAAAAGAATCTGAATAATGGGGAGCCGGGAAAAACGAGCATCATGACGGATAAAAAAAAGTCTCTACCGAAAGAAAGGCAAAGCGAAGATGACTTCGAAGACTGAAGCCAAAGGGTGCAAAAAGGGGAACATGAATTGTATACACAATTATTTTTTTTATTTTTTTGTTGTTAGCAATGTCACAGACGTTATAATAGCATTGTGGATGCTCAAATGCTTTTTTTTAGTGGGGGGGGGGGGTATAACGCCTTCTCCTGTACTTAAATCAATCAGTATACCTATCTAGTGTCAATATTGTATTTCCCTTCTTTGATTGGTTCAATTTGTTGTAAAATGAAAAGAAAAAAACCGAAAGTGATTGCACCAAAAACAAATTTAACATCTGGTAAAGAGATGACGATAAGACGGAGCGAGAGGACGAGGAAAAGAAGACGAAGAAGCAGAAGAAGACGAAGAAGAAGACGAAGAAGAAGAAGACTGAAGAAGAAGAAGAAGAAGAAGAAGAAGAAGAAGAAGAAGAAGAAGAAGAAGAAGAAGAAGACTGAAGAAGAAGAAGAAGTAGACTGAAGAAGAAGAAGGAGGAGAAGAAGAAGAAAAAATAAGAAGAAGGAGGAGGAGGAAAAGGAGGAGAGGAGGGGAAGGAGAACAAGGATAAGAAGATGGTGACTGCAACGACGACGATGATGATGAGGAGGGAGAGGAGGAAGAAAAAGAGGAGGTGGTGGAGGCGGCAGAGGAGGAGCATGATTGTTTTGGTCATCATTACCATGAAAATTGTGGTGTTTATGGCAGTGATCCTGGTAGGCCTATTGATGATGAGCCCTAATGTAAGTCTCGTTTTCATTGGTCATTTCGAATCTCTCTTTCTAAATTAATTTCACATCAACAGATGATTCCGAGAAAGCCTTTGCAAACGCAGAGTACCGGAACCCAATGTACAACGGCCAGACTGGTGCCCTCGGTTGCCAACAGAATCCCGGCTTTTCCTGGTACAGCTGGCATGTCCTGGGAGTTCGCCCTGGGATATATCGTCCGAAAAGATGTCGAAAAGGATGATGAAAGTCTCTTGAGACGTGCTGTAAGAAAGTCATGGATTAAGAAGACTGAGAAAAGACCGATAGAAGAAAAACAACAGAGGAATGGAACAAAGGTATCTAACTTCATCACCGAAGTTAAGATTGTAATTGTAACTCTATCGTGGTTATAACAACGGTGCTGATAATTATAAAGACACAAGGGAATCAAAATGGTAATACAAGAGTGAAGTTAAAACAATTTTTACAATGTTTACATTTGGATTCCACTAATCAAGAAACTCGAAAACACATATATGTCATAATCATTAAATTAACACATACTGGTTACTCTTTAGTTTATGGTAAATTTTAAGCCTCAATCTACTCCCCTAACATTTAAGTATAAGAAAAAAAAAAGAATGATGTATATTTATTGCTTTGATGAAAGAATTAAAGAAAAATATGTATTATTCCGAAACAGGAAACGTATCTAAAGTCATGCGCTGAAATCAAAACAAAACTAAAGAAATTGATTTCTTCTTTATATTTTGACTTCCATGTTATCTTCAGGATGTTGGGACGAGCCGGCGGTTTCAAAATTAAGACCTGGCCAGGACGCGTTCGATGACTGAGCTGTATATTGCTGAAAGATATTGTGTTTTGTCGCAATCGTGGAAAGACTTCAGGAAGATTGCAAACGAACTTTTGGGTAGAGTAAACTTACCCTCAAAATGTATTCCAAATGAATACAACCCCCACCCCCCCCACGAAAATACTTCTCGAAATGCATATGTATTCACAGGACGGTACTGAAATTCAAGAGCCACGAGTCATTTTGGCAAAAACGACGCGCTCAAGTCGTGAGGACCACTTATGCTCCAAATGAGTCGGTTTGTTTCAAAGTGGAATGAATTGGATTTTGCATTGTACCAACACGCATGACAAAATGGAGTCAGAAATTGAATGAATATCGGGTGGTTGATTGAGATGAGTACTATATAAATGTACAAGGCAGGACAAATCAAAAGTTGGAGGGGATTCAGCTATGGGGGAATCCGGGGGGGGGGGCGGCACTCGACTTACAATGTGATACCTATGTGCCGCACCGAAATCGAAAATCGGGGGCTCTGGAACGGGCTTGAGCGAAAAATTGGGGTCTCTGGAACTGGAGTTAAGGCTTCAGAAAACCTCAAAATGCTATGCTCTGGAACTGCATCGCGGCGAAGTTCCGGCGCGCCAACGGCGCGCCGTGCTGAAAAGGCAATGCTCTGGTTCGGCCGCGCCGCGAAGCGGCGCGGCCGAGCGAAAAATTAGA
>JZLH01S0023498.1:2239-15625 GCA_001188425.1 Eucidaris tribuloides | reverse complement strand
TACTATACGTGCCCCCCCGGGGGGGGGGGGATCTGCAAGAGTCGTGCCCGGGAAATTATTGCATAAGGAAAGCAAACTCACTAACCGGTTTTCGCAAGCTTCGAGTGAAGCGCCCTCTGTAAATGTGGACTGGGTAATATAACGTATCGAGTCCACTGAAGCCCTAACGGCGTGTGACGAGTCATGAATCCAGGGTTGCCAGGTTTTTCGATTTTCAAAACGCCAAATTACACGCCAAACTCAGTGAAAAAAACCCGCCTAATTTGCATTTAATGCATTTTGTGGTCAGCATAGCCTAGATGTGTTTTACAATGAATTTGTAACACCTTTGAAACCTACCCCCGCAGCCGAAAATTTGAGTGCCGCGGTTTAACGCACATCCAGATTTTGCACGCGAGTTACTTGCACACCGCTACTTTTGGATCCTTGTGGCACATATTTTACTGAAAACCCCGGAAGATCGGAAAAAAGAAACGCCAGAAAAATGCCAAAAGGCCGTTTGGCGTGCAATTGAATTCTTCAATGCCAAATGATGTCAAAAACGCCAAATTTGGTGTTTTGGCGTTAAAATCGTCAAAATGGCAACCCTGCATGGATCTACAAAAAATGGTGATGTGTAGGCTCTAGTTCCTTTCCTGCTGCCTTTAAATCCAGAAGGTTGAGAAATAACGATGATAGTGCACGATTCGAATCTGTGTTTTAATATGAGACAAACTCGGCCGTTAGCAGGCTGTGAACGGTTCACAGAGGTCTTGCTCCTGGAACAATTTCCCCGAGCTTTAAAAGAAATTTTGATAACGTTAAGCCCTGGTACGATTTGGTATGTATCAAAGCAACAACTGAACACTCAACTCTCTCTAAAAAACAACAACATAATTTATATATTGATATCTACCATTGTTTATTTTTACAAAATCTATGAATGAGTGAAAGAACATGACAATTTTTGTTTAATAACAAATAAAATTATGAATGCAGTAAAAAAAACACACTAATTTTTTAATTAGTTCCATTCCCTGTCGTTGGTTCACTAGCGGTAGTTGAAAATTCTTGTAAATTGCGAACACAAACACCGGTGGATATATACATCAGAGGTTTCGATCGTATTTGGGGCAAAATATATCGTTCCCCCCAATAACTCACAACTTCCCAAAACGGATTGGCATACAAGAGCACACACGCACACACACACACACACACACACACACACACACACACACACACACACACACACACACACACACACACACACACACACACACACACACACACACACACACACACACACACACACACACACACACACACACACACACACACACACACACACACACACACACACACACACACACAGTCATACAACACGTGCCCATACACCTCATTCGCACGCTATACGAGTGTGTGTATGTGTGTGTGTGTGTGTGTGTGTGTGTGTGTCTGTGTGTCTGTGTGTGTGTCTGTGTGTGTGTGTGTGTGTGTGTGTGTGTGTGTGTCTGTGTGTCTGTGTGTGTGTCTGTGTGTGTGTCTGTGTGTGTGTGTGTGTGTCTGTGTGTGTCTGTGTGTACAAGAAAAAATTGGATTATTATCGCACCTACTCATACCTTCACTCCATTGAGAGTTTTCCTAGCCGATCTGTCAATAAGATGCTACAACAGTCAATTTACTTGCAACAGAATTTATCATCCTCTCAGATACACGATTATACTCCTGGGAGGAGAGGGGTATCCCGATGAACTGTCTTGCCAAAAAACACACACACCCAGACGGGTTTCGAACCAGGAATCTCTCACCCGAGAAGCCAATGTTTTATCCACCAAGCCACCACACCTCCACGGCAGGAAAAGGGGACCCACTTCCTCTTTTCGAAATATTCATCTACAACACTTATGTAATCAATATAAAAATGTGCCGCTATTTATTTCTCACCGTATTTCTTTGTAAATTTATATAACTAGTCCACACCGCCCCCAACTCCCCCCCCCCCAAAAAAAAAGGAAAATACCAGAAATAGCGTGCGAATACAGTTTTTGTTGGTTACAGAACTGTAAGTTGTATAGAAATATTACCGATTGATTTAATGTAAAGAATAGTTATAATGTTAGCGTATATAAATTTGAGTAACTGGTGTGCATGACTGGCCAGTGATAGGATAGTCTACTCAATGGTGCCCTCTTGAGTAAGATACATATCGCCCTCTATTGTTAACCATCAGACACACTATTATGTGGCATCGGCTGGCAGTTTGAAGCATGGGACTAAGTCATGTATTGTGTCGTACATGTAACTGCACAGCAATTTTATTTATGAAGGTACACATTAAACATAAAGTAACTGAACATATATTACAAAAGTTTCGATTAAAGATACTTTATAACTGTGGAAACCCCATTTAAAAATTGTCAAACTTTTCTGTCTGACATATCTGACAGTGTTTGAATGGACAAATAAACACCCTAGAACACAAAAGCATGAAAAGTTCAGACAGTCTTGCTGTCACCAGATAAAATATGTAAAGATAAAAATTGGCAAGTGAATTATTCTCAGATGAGAACAATTCTGCCACACAGCACTCTATGAGGGAGAACTGGAATTGCAATGATTTTCACTTTTTAAAAGCACTTAATGATCATTTTGAACTTTAATATTTTCAGGGCTTCATTTTTAGATCATATCAGAGACACTAATAGCATGAGGAATCATGAAGTTCGGATTTTTTAAACTGGAAACATTGTTATACGATTCCTTTAACAGGTATTATGGTAACGGATAAAGGTTAGCGTAATATTCAATTATGGGACAATTATTTGACATGTTAATTCGTACCCAATACATTATAATGTATTGGAATAAATTGACAAAGTTGATGTGCGAAAAAAATATCCGTCAAAATAATATTACAAGATACGGCGAGGAAACCCACTATCACTATAATATGTAACATTATCTGGGCTTAGTACATAAAATCTTGATTGATAGAAAATTTGATTAGTGTCAGTCACTGAATTACGATTGGTATCAAACGTAAGATTGATTGTAACTGTTTGAAATACGAAGCCCATCATTTTCACTGAATTCAGGGCATTAAGACTACCATTAATGGCAATGAATCGTATATTTTATTTTATTTAAATCTCTTAGATATTTATAGTCACAAAAACTGATTTTTTTATGGCCAAATGTTTCGTATGAATGATGGAGTCTAGTCTGCATCTTTACGTTTGAAGTGACGTCAGTTTATTGCCTTGGTCGGATCGTTGCGCAAATCATGAATGCATCAAAGCAGGCACCGATCCGATGTCTCTTTATTATAGACCCCAAAAACCCCCAATACTTAGCAAAACTAATACCACAAGGATACCAAAAACAAACACGATACTCCAAGAATCCCTAAGTGATGATTCTATAATATTACGTTGGAATAAACCCAGAATCTTGTGAAATTGCAAACGGATAAGCAACATGCTTTTCATTTTCTTTTTCATAAAAATAACCGTTAAATTCCAAGCCAGGATAAATATTTACAAGCAAATGATCAATTGCTTTGTTTTTTTTTTAATGAGAAATGGCAATTTCTTACTGATAGGAAGATGAGATGTTGATAAACACCATTAATGCTGTGCACGATTTTTATTCGAACTCCAGTTTCAACAGTGACTAAAAACGAAAATAAGATGTCAATGAATTTGTTCCAAATGGAGACTACTCCCTGCTGAGTAAAAAAAAACACAACAGACCCGTTAAAATATGATGGTAAATTGTCATATTTATTATTCTGTTGTTTTATTACTAGCGTACCTATTGAAACGAATGACTTGGACGTTGTCGATATTCCTACCTTTGCAGAAATTAGATGTTTATGAAAGAAATATCCACGTACAAGTGGCTTAAAACGAGTCTAAATGGACGGCACAAACAAAATTATTCGCACTGTCTAGGGACAGCTTTTGTAAATTGATACAAGCCCGACAACAAAAGGCTTTTACAATAGAAGATATGTTATGCAACATGCAGTGAGTGGGTACTGAACATCTGCGCATCACCGGGAAAAACAAATATACACACCAGCACACAAGAGTGCGAAAGTAAGGGTTTATTTTACGGTCTGAGAGCATATACGAAGGTAAAAGGTGTTGATTTCAAGGTGCTGCAATTACTTGTAGATAATTATGCTCTCATTAGTGTCTATCTCAATTGATTAACTGTCTGCAGAAGATTTTTGTGGACGTTAGACTCTGTATAGCGAAGGTCACCACAGTCATGACAAAGGGGACAGATATGGAACCCTGGAAAAGATACCCGGTCCGCCTCCCTTCGTCAATTTGAGTAAAGACTGAAGGATATAGGGATTCCTCCATGCGGTAAGTACAGTTATGATGGAAATGTAATTGGGAATTGCCACACTCAAAATTATAGTGGAATGATAAGAGGAAGTATTAATACGCGAACAAATAACAATTAAAGTTGAGGCAGTTCTTGTATCTGAGAAACGATCGCAAGAACGATATCCCTGATGTTTACATGTTATACTTACGGTAAGTAAAGACAATGTTCACAAGCGAGCTACCAGACACAATGTTACAGTTGATACAATGATAATTCAGGTTCATACCGTTTTACAGTAAAACTTGGCTCTATGTTTGACTGTGAAGGTAAGCAGTAACGTTTACTCAATATAATGATAGGAAGTCTTGGATGCAAGTTCTCAAAGAAGTTATTTTTTGTAACAAAACGTCGACGGAGTTAAAACATCACACGATTATGTTGATCAGAACTTCAAAGAGTTGAAATTGTGATGCCGAAATATAATGGCAATGGATGCAAAAAGTGTTATTGCATGTGGTCACAAAGAAAAAGGTGAGCATAATAAATGTGTAAAATTACCTTTGAGTTCGTTGTGATTTAAATGATTGACAACAGGTAAAGAT
The DNA here is from genome assembly GCA_001188425.1 of Eucidaris tribuloides. Taxonomy (NCBI): domain Eukaryota; kingdom Metazoa; phylum Echinodermata; class Echinoidea; order Cidaroida; family Cidaridae; genus Eucidaris; species Eucidaris tribuloides. Next base: position 10,700 of record JZLH01S0023498.1, on the reverse strand, counting down.
ACTCTGTGTCCTAAGCATTAAGCAAGTCATTGAATTTAATTACAAGAATTACATTATAATAACGTGGAAGTGGATGAGATTAAGTTAAGCAGCAGTTTATATCATGTTTGCACCGACTTCATCCTTCAGATAAAAGTAGAAGAACGAGTTAGGAATATTATCGAAACTTTCCACCTTTTACCTTTAAAGTGAAATAGCAGGACTGGAGACAGTCCCCAGTCTTTTCATGAAACTACTATAGAATCAAGAAGACTGTTCAAGGTTTCTGCTGAGAAACTGTCATGGTCAAATGTATAACAATATTTGTAGTTTAAAAAAAATCTGAACTTCACAATGTCCCCCTATGTTTCCACTCTCACGATACGATATCCCAGTGTTTTCCCTGTCTATCACACGCGTATTCATAAATAAGCGAGTAAAATTTTGTTCATTGTTTTCTATGAGTTTGTCAGTCTGGGAGTGCATGCAATTATCTGCATTTTTAAGGTGGCATATACTTTACGTTGTCTTTCTGTCTGTGCCGATCATGTTGAATCGTTATTCAACTACACTACAGCTACAGTATGGTCAATAAATTCCATCAGTATTGTAAATCGTGCACTGCAAAAATGAATGTACCACACACATGGTACACTGGGGGCCGCATTGGAACATTATCGTCACATTAAAGTATTGATTTGACAACGTGCTTTCTACCGTTGCTGGAAATCAATTTTTTTCGCGGCCGAATCGTTTATGTTTTATTTGAATGTCCATTGTTTTCTTTTGTCTATCTGTACCAATGAGCTTTGTCCGTAGGTGTGTACCACTCGACGCAGCAATTTCATTGCAAATAATAAGAGGGTGCATGAATATAACATGTACATATTGTTCGAGAGCTGGAATGAATTTAGATTTTTGACAGATATAAACTTCTCCCCCAAAATCCACAATTCCACTTTGACCGTCGATATCTCTCGTAGTATAATACTTGATATTGGTGTCAATGAAAAACCTGTTTAGTTTTCTTTACAACAATACCTCATTTGGTATGATTCTGGACTCATGGAATGTGAAAGACATTTTGATAAGAGGCCAAGTTAAAGACACTATATAACATTGTGGAAGCCTCATTCAAAAAATTGTCAAACTGTGCTATCTGACATATCTGACAGTGTTCGGATGGGCAAATAAACACCCTAGAACACAAAAGTTTAGACAGTTATGCTGTCACCAGTAAAATATGTACAGACAAAGCTAGGCACATGAATTTATTATCAGCCGATAGGAAATTCTGCCACACTGCACTCTATGGGGGAGAACAGGAATGGTCGCTCAATGATTTTCACGTTTTAAAAGCACTTAATGATCGTTTTGAACCACAATTTTTTCAGGGGTTCATTTTTAGACATTATCAGAGACACTGGTAGCACGAGGAATCATGAAGCTCAGATTTTTTTTGAACTTGAAACATTGTTATACAATGCCTTTAAAAGGGAAACCTGCAAAATGCATGGTTATCGTCACCAGTTAAGTTTTCATTTGCATGGAGAGTAAATTGTTATTAATGATGTTGTGATGTTTTAAATGAAATGGTATGTGTTGTTTGTAGGAGGGGACCTTGAAAACTTGTAAGAAACTTAATGAAACTCAAGCAAAATTATAATTTAACAATTACCCGTTCAATTTTGCATTTAACATTTAAAATAAAATAAATACTGATCCATGAATTTCACCGACATAGCATTTACAAATGGTCAAAGGACTAAAGTGATATCCCGTGTATTAACCCGTTGCCGTCTAGATTTTGTGATTCCCATATACTAATACATTGTGTAAAATCTTCCCAGATGATTAAAACATTACAAAATGAAAATGGAAAATGCCAAAGTAAGTCCGCAGTCAGGTTTGTGAACATTTTGTATTGGGACTCCGCTAGATTTTCTTTTTTGTTTCATACATTCAAAATACCTGGCGTGAAGGTCCAAAAAATAGGTTATTACAAGGTATCTTCGTGGATTTCACTTTAATACACACACTGTCTGGAAATTTGATGATTTTTTTTTTAGCTTAGAATCCTGCAACTGTGTGATTGTAAATTACCGATGTCTCTTCGAAAAACAATGAAGAATAGGGCAACCTTGAATTTAATTTTGCGCATGTGCCTCTTATGCATTGACATCGGATTGGGGGTGGGGGCCGGTTGACCCCCAAATGAATTTTGATCATGGTACAGAAAGGCTTATTGATATTTTTTGTTCGTTTCCGACTGCCAAATGATTTGAGTCACTTGTTTCTGACACCCCCCCCCCCGCCCTGATTTGGATCCTTACCCTACTTCTCTCACGTATTACTGTAACTGGCTACATAATTATCTGCAGTACTTGTTTTTTATGTATATACACGGAGTGAAAAACAAATATTTCCCCTTTTCGTTACACGCTGTTAAATCTTATTTAACAGTGGATGGGTATGACCTCGCGAAGAAAGTGATGTGCAACCAATAATGTTTGCCTAAATCTTTCTGTCGGGAAGTTGTACACAAAGATTTTTACCTGCGGATATGTATACGGGAGGGGTGTACAAAGACGGCCTCTCATGAAGCCATAGTCATCGATGAAATTTGTCACCCTTGCCAGTGAATGAAAGCTTCATTAGTCAGGACCTCTACAAATTTGACTCCAAACATAAATCTTACTTTTTTTTATAATCATCATTGTGGCAGTTGTCATTTGCGTTGTTTGTGTGTGTGTATTTGTGTTTGTGTGTGAGTTGTGTGTGTGTGTGTGTGTGTGTGTGTGTGTGTGTGTGTGTGTGTGTGTGTGTGTGTGTGTGTGTGTGTGTGTGTGTGTGTGTGTGTGTGTGTGTGTGTGTGTGTGTGTGTGTGTACCATTCGTGTGGGAAGTTTCATGAGTAGGGTTGCAATTTGGTAGTCGCAACCGGCTGTCAAAAATGAAAAACAAGGAGGAATTTTTCAAAAGACCGCTCTGTTTGAGGACTTCAAGTTTGCTGGATTTACAAAAGACTCTGCAGCTGCTGCAAAGTATGGATTGCAAGATCCGGGTGCAAGATAAAGTCATCTTGTTCAGGCCCCAGCAACTGCAGGGCAACTTTGAAAATAGCCATGTGGTGTATGAGGGCGCCATTAAGAATCGTAACCTAGAAACTTTCATGAGAGGTAATGGTCTCTGCGGGCATATGACGCAGGATAATACATGTATATCTTTCCAACAAGAAGCCACTTCTATATTGGAAAAGGCACAGATTATTGGTACAACATCAGTAATCAAACGTTTTTATAATGCAGTCACAATTGCCCAAGACTTTAGGGCAAAACTAGACGAATTTGCTCTCACCTTTGATGGTAGAGATAGTGCTCCTGTAGTTGGCATTGAAGGACCAAATGCAGAGTAAATACTCCATGAAGCAACACAGCTTATTTAGAAATTGTTTTGATATGTAAACTTCTGAAAACGTCACCATGTTTGATTTAAGTTAAACCTCTGTGAATCCTAAGCGAATGAAATAGTGACTTTAAGATGTCAGTACCAAGGATTACTCAGGACTCGCTCCACAAACAGCGTACACGAGAAACACATTTAGGGCTCTTTATGAGAACTGTATTGAAAAAGATTTTACAATCAGTTATATTGTAAAAAGTGTATACTTTGCTATAATTCGCAATAAACTTTGTTTTGAAATTAAAGTCCACGCATAGTTTTGTCGAACAGACAACTCTTTCGTCAATCGTTTACAAAGTATTTTATTGTCACCCCAGACATCAGAAAAGAACATCAAACCCACAGACAAGTGTTTATAGTGACAAATTGTGATGTTTAACTTTAAATTATCGGAGAACACATAACGGTATGTACATATACCTTGGAAAAATATTGGGTCCCTCTCCCCTAACATATCACATTTTGATTAATTTCTCAAAACTGGGAATAATTGCAAAGAATTGCGGTGTTTTTTTGGCCATTTACCAAAACTATACTTGGGTTTTGTTTTTGTTTTTTTGAAAAAGCTGGGGGTGAGGTGATTGTTCGGCCATCCCTTCGAACAAATGTGGGCAGGTGGGGGTGGGGTGTATACCCATCTCCCTGAATTTAACACCCGTGCAACCTCTATAATTCTTTGTACATACACATAACGGAGCAATCGTAAATCAGTATAGCCCTGGGCCGGGGATTTACCGCATAGTTCAGTACAATAGGAAGCCATGTGTATGATCACCTTTCAAATTCTCTTTGTCTTCGCTTGATCATAATACTGAAACCACCGTATTCATAATAACCAAACTAGGCGCAGGGGAAAAATAATACCACGTACCACAGAACTTTGTGTGCCAAAGCCAGACAATGCTTCCCCGTTTTCTCTGTGCGATAGCTGTTTTCGCGGACTAAGCTTTGTACAGGCTTAGCATCAGAGGAAAACTCGTCGGATTTTACCAGTATTGTACAACGCCATTTGCCCACGAAATCTCTGCGAATTTGCAAGTAACTGTTCATGATCTCTTACAGTTAAATTCAGATGTTGGTATTGAGCGAATGTCTACTTAGTCGAATGTCGACTTTGTGCTGTTCCTGAAGTTTGATTGATGATTCGAGGTGCAAATTCGGGTCGTCACGATGTCATAATCTTCCTGTATAACTCCGACAAGAACATATTGGGCTGTGTCAGACGGAGGTCAAACTGAAATTTGGTGAACTTGACTTGCGAGGTTATCTAGTGATGAAGGTGATTGCCCCTAAATGAAATCGTGTTGACAGCATGTCAGTAACACATGTGTTATTATTTTTTGACACTATACGCATCCTGAACTTGTAAGAACGCACATCTGCATTTGTTTCACTTTGTGGGCGAGAAGAGCTATTGACAACTGACGTACCGTAAGTACAAGTTTTAATGATTATTAACATCATTTTATACGGCATCATGCATTTCCTTTCATTGTTGTGAATTAGACTATGCAAATATTGAAAAGAAAATGGTGATTTATTGCTTGCAGTTTCATGAAGAAAAACTCAAAAATAAAAATTCCCATTTCTCTATAGTATCTTTTTTTTTCCATTTACACTGCACCGTACGTACAAAATGTGCAGTATATACTGTTTGTTGGGTATAATGTATAATGCTAAAACTAGTCTAAAACAAGATAAATTTGAAGAAATTTTTATCAGTGTGCCTGTGTTCAGTCGACCTGCTTCATTTTAGTTTATATCAAAATTAATTTTGTTTAATCTAATGCAACCTACAATACAATTCCATATCACCACTGGTGTGATACATCATCAACAACAGGGAATGAGGGAGTTTCCTGAAGTCGTGCTTTTATGAACCATTTTTTTTTTTAGTTTTGGTAATTTACTTCCTACACGCATATCCAGAAGTATATCGCAAGCTCCAAGCTCTTGGGTATGTCACCGAACAGCGGGCAATAAACGTTACATATTTGTAATCTTTGTGAAAATTATTTTCGTGTTAAAAGTAATGTTCCTTTGTCGTCTGCCATTGGCACGTCAGTTCTAATTGATGTCCTTGCCTTGAGGGGACATATAATATTGTTCGTATTTTTTTCGTGCAGTAATCCTTTCTCGTACACTAAACAAACTCGTGTGTGTCTGTTTTGCCATAGTCTCGATGTTTGCAGGCTAACAAAGAAACCTTACCAAATTTAGCCATGTTAGTCAAACACCAAGGCCAAGGAATCCGTATGATTTCTCCCTTTAAAAAGAAAGTACAATCTTCAAGTTTCATGTTTCGTATGTCGAATGTTTTTAAACCATTTTTACGAGAACTGATCTGAGCTAGAACACGTGTGATATTATCTCACTTTTTTAAAAATCCACATGCACTTTTCGTGTATTTCATGTATATCTTGGTAATGGTAGCCACAAGGAGAACAAAGGCTACTTCTGTCATATGAATTATACAAACAATCGTGTCTTCCTTCCCAGCCTCGATATTAAGCCTGGCATTGTCAACCGACTAAATTTAGTCATGTCAGTCATCAAGGCCATGGAATCCGTATGATTTCTCCTTTCAAAAGGAATTTTCAATCTTCGAGTTTTATGTATTCTGGTTTCTATTTGGCGAGTATTTTCACACTTTTACTTGTATTGCTGTGAAATGTCGAGTCTTGGTAAACCACTTTTACGCAAACTGATCTGATTAATGCCGGTGCAAAATCCCGTTTGATATCATACTCTTTTTCTTTCACATTTATATGCACTTTTCGTGTATTAACATTAATGTATGTCTTGATTGCCACAAAGAGACATATAATACTTCTTTTACTTCTTCCTTTTCTTCGTACAGTAATTATAGCTTGTAAAATAGACAAACATTCGTGTGTGTCTGCTCTGCTTTGAAAACTTACCAAATTCAGTCACGCCAGTCATACATCGAGGCCATGGAATCCGTATGATTTCTCCTTTCAAAAAGAAATTACAATCTTTGAGTTGTATTTTCTTGTTTCTCTTTTGGTGAGAGATTCACACATTTACCTGTATTGTTGTTATTTCAGGTGTTTGTAAACAACATTTCACGCAAACTGATCTGATCAACGATGTTTGATATTATCTTTTTCTATTCTTTTTTAAAACTTGGTTTACTATTATAGCTTTTCGTTTAACTTTGTTACGGGATCCCTGTTTGCAGACCTAGAAAAAAAACACAGCAAAACAATACTCAAGCTTTTAAGCCTTTAAGCTACATGTAAAGGATGTAAATCCGTAAAATCGATGATCATCTGGAATTTATATAATACACGATATGTTATTTGCTGTGTAGCTTATGTACCGTTTTCGGGTCAGGAGTTTGATTTTACCATTCATGTACTGTAATGGTATACTAATTTGCCTGAGAATTTGTACATTAAAATTTGTCAAAAAGCAAGAATGCATATGGGTACACAACTACAATTTGTGATTTGTAACGACATTCTACATTATACACGATGGTGCACCCATGCAGGGCAAGAGTAAGAAGATAAACGTTAGCTACAGATTATAATGAATTATTGAATTTAAGATTTAATGGTTATTTCAACAACAAAACATCTAGCTTCTATGCTTTCCTGAAGGTTCTTTAAAATGGTATTTCGTCTGTTATTGGCCAACTAGTGTATTTACATAAATTACAAACTGCTATTTCTAGACATACAAAATATATCCATTACATTTAACTTCCTTATACTTCCTTGATTGGGATTTAAAAAAAATCATGAGTTTATGTTAATATAATTGTTTTTTTTTAGTGTAGTAGTTTTAGTGTGTTAGTATATCAGCAACAGCAGCAGCAGCAGCAGTATGAGTAGTACTCCAGTAGAAATAGTAGTAGTAGTAGTAGTAGAAGTAGTAGTAGTAGTAGTAGTAGTAGTAGTAGTAGTAGTAGTAGTAGTTTATAGTTGTAGTAGTAGTAGTAGCAGTAGTAGTAGTTGTAGGAGTAGTAGTAGTAGTGACAGTAGTGGTGGTAGTAGCGGTAGTAGCAACAGCAGCAGCAGTAGTAGTAGTAATAGTAGTAGTAGTAGTAGTAGCAGTAGTAGTAGTAGTAGTAGTAGTAGTAGTAGGAGTAGTAGTAGTAGTAGTAGTAGTAGTAGTAGTTCATAGTTGTAGTAGTAGTAGTAGCAGCAGTAGTAGTAGTAGGAGTAGGAGTAGGAGTAGGAGTAGGAGTAGGAGTAGGAGTAGTAGTAGTAGTAGTAGTAGTAGTAGTAGGAGTAGTAGTAGGAGTAGGAGTAGGAGTAGTAGTAGGAGTAGGAGTAGTAGTAGTAGTAATAGTAAGAGAATTAATATCAGTATTAGCAGACCACCAGAGGTTATATTTCTAGGATTGAAACAAAGCTAACATGGCACCATTATTAGTAAAGGAGGAGCAGGCAGCCCCGGTTGCAGCAGAAATTAATTTCCTTTTCATAGTTACAAGCAACAGCAGTATATCTTTCATCAGTGTTCTCAGAAATAATTCAGTAGGCCCTCTTATTCCTACTTCTATCATCTGAATCACAATTGTTACAGTCATTGACCATTAATGTGTCATTAAATTTCTCATTACATGTCTTAGCATGAATGACTCAGTATAACAATGTGAGTCTACGGCACAGGTTATCTCTGCACATATCCCACAGTTTAGTATACAGTGGTCTTATTCATTCGGACTCTTCTGTGCAGAGAATTCTCAGTAGCAGATCTCTAGTAGGCAATAAGAGAAATCCACTCTAAAACGTCGATAACAATTGTACATCTAATCCCCGTTTAAACTGCTTCCTTTAATAGGTTGTCGGCAAGATCGACATTTGTGTCTAGTTAATAGTGGGGCTTAACCTTCTAATGAAAGTCTTTCCAAGGCGGTAATTCGGTGCTATTTCTGTAGACCAATGATAAAGTTTTAAAAAAAGTTCTTCGCTTTGTATTCTTGGTTTGGGACATAAAGCTGATGTAGTAAGCATCCGACTATTTTGGTAACGCATGCACACGGTTGA
>JZLH01S0023492.1:9526-21714 GCA_001188425.1 Eucidaris tribuloides | reverse complement strand
AGAAAAAAGTAGTTGGAGCCCTGAATTACATTGTAGCTTTCGATAGGATTAAAAAATGAAGCAAGTACATGTCGTCTTTAAATGTTCGAGCCAACAGTTGAAGTACTCTGCACAATTTATTCAGAAATAAGTTGTAATAAAGATTTATCTTACCACGCCTTGACTGCTGATGACGAGCGTGGGTCACTTTATCACATTCTGTTCACGTACACGCTTTTTCCTTTCTCTCTGTCTCTTTTTTTCTGGGGAGGGCCTGATTTTTTTATCCTTTGGCGAGTCCCTGAAGGGTGAGATCAGTACTGCCTATGCCCTTCTTTTTAATGTTGACTCTTTGCGAGATCACATTATGAAATGTTTCAAATCCATGTTCAAATGTGCTTTCAGAGAATCTACAGTGCTATTCAAATTATTAAGTTTTATTGTGCGGCATTCTTGTGTGTGCAATACAAGGTCTAGTATGATGATGCTGCTGTAGACTACTATTATCATTATTGAATTTGCAGATTTCATTATTCAACCTTTACAGTGAAAGCATCAACAGCCAGCGGGGATCAACAAAATATGAAAATATTGGTCTACTCTACTCTCTATGTTTAGAGCTGCATTTCCGAGACTCGTTTCCTAGCCAAATTCCACAAATCGACGACACGCATGTGTCAAACATCAGACGCCCAGAAAATGCAATTGTCATTTTCACGAGGCAAGGGTGTCTTTCGTGATTTATCAATAAAAAGAAAATGGATAGCGGAATTTCCTTTTGGCAGGTAACTTTTTCAAAATTACGCTGCCATGATCTGGCTAGTAACAAACCATGACAAGCATCCGAGCCTTTACGTTCTGTCCACTACAAGCACTGCCAGAGCACATACAAAGCTGACACGTTACATACGGCGCGTACGCATAAAAAAATAGTAATTGCTTTTTCAGCCTTTTGCTTGATCAATATCGCATAAAAATTAGGAGATTGCTTCGCATTGCACAGTTCTTGTGCTTGCATGCAAAAACATTTTGAAACAAAGGTTGTTCTTGACAAAACTGAGAGTTGCCGAGGTTGTGCAGGTTTGTCTGGTATGACAAAACCAGAATATGCAAATTGATTCCAACCATCATACACTCCAGAAGAATATTGGGCAACCCTCCGCAACGGCTCTTTTGCTCTTAGTTTTCTTTCGCTTCTTTTCTGTTCATTTTGACTCATGAAGTGTTGTACAGACTGTACACAAATGTACAGGACGAAAAAACTTCGCATTTTTGACAAATCGACGCCCGTAAATTGCAATTTTACTAAATATTATTCGATCTGGACTGCGAGCCTGAAAAATTGTCTTCGTGTGACTCCGCGCCAGGCGACCGAACTATGAGTGACAGCGCATGCCACGAGCGGGTTCATTCACCAGTCTCGAAACCGAGACTCGAAATAAAATCGCTCTCGATGCGTCACATAAGAAACATCCATAAATTTGTATACATGTAGTGAAGTTTAATCTTATCGTAACTCCCATTGACAGAAATGCTTCTCCTCTCACGCATAATTTACAATCATTATACGAGAAACGCCCCTTTGTGCTGCCCATGAAAGTAATGGACCGTATATATAAAAACCCAGGGGTGCACATAACCGCTTGCCCGATGGGCCGGCAAGTAAAACATCACACGTCGGGCAAGCATTTTGCGAGTGTCAACTAAAAATGCCTTGTCCGATTCGGGCAAGTAACAATTTGCAAGCAAACCTAAGTAAAATACCAAAACTTAATTGAAACAAAAATGAATGAAATAGCTGTTTTTACAGAGGAAACGCTGCGCAAAACATCGGCAATTATTTGCTCCAAAATGCGTGGCATGCAAGACGGCAAAATGAACGCGGCGCGCAGCTTCAAGGAAGTCAGGCATATGCCAGATATAATGTCAGTTAAGCAGTGCACAGCATCAGAGACATCTGCGCTGGCGCTGATAACCTTGTCCAAGAAAAAATAACATCGCGGAAATGTGGCAAGGGATTGAGAATAAATTACAGTGAAAGATTTCAGGTGAAAAATGTCTGAGAGTAGCGCAAAGGTAACAAAAATGTTTCAAATCACCAGAAAGCTATATCACAGCACACCTCCAAAAACTCGGGCAGTTTAGCCGACTAGGAGAGTTGCCCAGTCACACATTCTGTCGTTAAGATGGTGTATGCGTTTGTATTTTCAAGTCTTAACTGGCGAAGTAAATAATTGAATTGAATTGAATATTGGCCCGGCTAATTTTCTGACTTTGAAATGATAATCCTGACATGAAAGTGTCACAGTTAGATTCCAGAAGATTATATGTTGTTGATATTATAAGTGGATTATAAGAGGCGATGTGTGTCAAAAAAGTGGCAAATTTAGCTGCTGGAAACATAGCTACATGACCCAATTCAGTCACAGAATCACCCCTGAACTCTGGGCGTGAAATTGAGGCAGGCGTGGTGTCCAGGTTCCCTAGCTGGGTAGGGTAGTGGTATTGATAGAGAAACTTTTACTAAAATTTCCTAAGAGTGTAACTCTATCTAATAATTCTGATTAGGTAATCATTTCAAAGGAATTAATAAGATATAGTGTAATATCTAAGCAAGTTGGGTGAAGGAAATCGGGAATAGACGCACTGAAACGTTAGTTTACACTGATCACATTTTTCAACATTTTTTTTTTAGTAACGGTTTGGAATCATTATGCATTCTAAGGAGGATAATAATTTAAGACACCATGAAGTTTTAATGTCTACAAATTAACTCTTGGTTGTATAGGCGGTGATCCCGGGTGTGCGATTACATGACCCACCCCTCAAGGGAGGGGTTATCCCTTGATTCTTAAGCTTAATGTTTTCCAAAAGTTTGTGCATTTTTGATAAATCTCATAGACACTGAAAATATACTTTTCTGTATTTAAACCGAACATTTTTATCTGGAAACATATATAGCCTGAAATTTGTTTATCTACATGTATATGATACCCAAAAGCTTCGTGGTTACGGTGCGTGTTATGTCGTAGAACACTTGTCATTAACACGTAAACAAATTTAATATTGAAATTCATAACCACGTATTTAGTTACATGTACGTTGTGAAAATCACAATCTTGATCAATCAAACATTTATTTTATATGAACACTCTACGGGTAAATCACTAGATGTTCACAAAATTCTACTTAATGCTGTGCTGTTGCCCCACCCCCCCCCCATCCCACAACATCGAAATCCATACGAGCCGCGTTGGTGGAACACATTGTATAATCCATCATATCTGTAAATGGATGAAGGAACACAATTAAAAAATTGATCATTGATTTTCATAAATTGATGCAAAAATCATTGGATGTGGAAAAGTGGTTGTGAAGTGTTATAATGTAGTGATACTTTTATGCCATAGTCGTATACATACTTAATCACACGAGAATCAAATACATTTCTGTTATCTTCGCGGCAGAAGCCAAAGAAATTTCATTCGGCAAGCATTTTTCGAGGTGGTTTGAAAATTCACTTGCCCGAGTCGGGGCAAGTGCCAAGAAAAAGTTAGTAAGCACCCGTGGAAAAAAACACTTGCCAGACGTCCTTCAAGCAAGATGGATTTCGAGCCGATTGGCTTTTTTCGTGAGCATAAGCTTTTGGCTGTGTGTCAGAACCGTTTTCTTGCATTCATGAGCATCCTACAAGTCTCCACAACATACAATAGCAACATCACGGGGTGCGAACAGACGAACAGAAGGCCAGGGATCCGCATGAGTCGAAACGTATGGGGAAGAAGGCTCCATCTTGTAGACTCGCGGTCAACATACATAAATACATGGAAAGGACGCAATGTACTCTAACTTGCAGGCACAGACCTCTATTTTGGCAAAAAACTAGCAATTTCACACGCCTTGCGCAAGGACTAATCTTGTTGGACTAGGGCACGTGCCACGTGAACAGCTATAACACAGGGTCTATGGAAGAAGTAGTCTGCAGCACAGATTGTTCAGACCCTGATTTGCGTAGCACGACAGACAAGGGTTTATGCCTGTAAACTAACGTACCTCCAGGATTGAGTTAAATCTTTAACCCCCTTCCTGAAATATATTCCCCCAATTTTTTCTTGATATACCAGAAATAGTATTTCTTGATTTATTCTCCTTTTGTGCAGCTTTGGTTTGGTCTAAATACGAGCATGGACATGTTTTAAACTCAAATGTCATAATTAAGCAAAAGCGCTCAAGCTGGTATTGAGGAGCTTGAAAAAACCCAAGCAAATTCCTGTTAGAACAAGTAAAAGGTTCTTTTTATGCATACGTTTTTAAGCAATTTCTTTCACCTGTTGCATGAGCTTGATTATGCTTGACAACCAATTGCCTTGCTTGAAGCAATTCCTTACAAGCAATTGCTACTTTTTATGCATACGGCCCACTGTCTCAGTATCACAACACAGGCATGCTACAAATGGTGTAGATGGGTTGGCGTAATTGCATTAGCCACAGGGTTGGGAAAAAATCTAAATTTTTTTGAAAGGGGTGATTTAAATCATGATTTAAATCGTGATTTAAATCAATAAATCGATTTATTTGATTTAAATCACTGATTTTTTCAAAAAAAATTGTGATTTAAATCACGATTTAAATCATGATTTAAATCACCATTGATTTAAATCATGATTTAAATCACCATTGATTTAAATTGCCAACCCTGATTAGCCATTTGTCATGTCATGGTAGGCCTATATATTCAAAGGAGTCTTCTCAAGGGGTAAGCAAAATGTTGCTCAGTAGCTGCATCAAGCATTATAGGGTAATGTCAGGATTAAAGGGGCAACAAAAAAATGTATTTGAAAATATGATAATTATTATTATAGACATTCACTAAGTTTACAGGCTTAACAAATTTACCGTTGGAGATATGCTAATGCAAACACTGATACATATAGGGATGTATGGCCATGAAAGAAATTGAACCTAACTGTAAAACCACAACAAATTTACCTTGCTGTGTAGCAATTTCTCATAACAGTTATCTGATAACTTGATAGTCGAAGAACATGAATTGACCTTAAAACTTTCATAGCAGAAACCTTGAACAATGTCCTAATATTTCCTTGTAAATGTTGGTACAAGGTTTGCGTCATGATTCTAGTCTTTGGGAATCTCTCATCATTTGACATGTTTGAAAAATTCAAAGTATGATATATTTTTAGAATCAGAGTGATGTTCAAAATCATTTAAGTCAGGATGTACGAAGATCAGACAACTATCAGGGAACCTCCCGCCGAATCGGGAAGACTTGACAGCTTCACTACATGTTTGTTGTTTGCCTGTCATATGTATTCCTTCTGAATTCAGTCAACAATTGGAAATAGACTGTGTTCTCACGGCAGCCAAATTATCTTGCAAACTAGGCAACCGTGTGAACATGCTCTTACACCTTTTTCTGTACATCCTGAAGCAGAATGGATACCGCTGACTCCTCACCACGGGTACCAGGGTTGGGAAAAAAATCACAATTTCTTTGAAAGTGGTGATTTAAATCACAATTTAAATCATGATTTAAATCAACAAATTGATTTATTTGATCTAAATTAAGCCTGAGTCATCACGGAAATATTTTTTTCCAGATCGGAATCCGGTGTCCCGATAAAATATCAATTCGGACGACGAATACGATCAAAATCACGTCCAAAAAGTATTAATTTGTTACCCCCCCCCACCCCCCAAAATAAAGAAACAATTATTGCAAAATTACCTCTTTGAAGAAACTGAAATCTATATACATGTACTTTAACACTACATAAAAAATCATGGTTACTTTGTTAGTGCCCATCACTATTAATTATTGAAGAAAATTCCCGAGAGTATACATGTACTGTAGGCCCCCATACGCAAACTAGCAAAATTCCCCGTGAAATATCTTTCTCTGCACATACATGTACCTCCCAAAATAAAGTCGAAATTATATCAGGTTTTCCAACTAAAATTGACAAAGCCAGATGTTAAACATCGGCTAGGGATGAAACATATTTTAAGAATCGATCGCCATATCGGTTGCCGACGTACATGATGACCAGCTGACGTCATGCACAAGCTGAAGTTAGCCCTCATACATGTAGTTATCACTGAACACTGTTTTGCTTCCGTGTTTTGCTTACCTGAATATATCGGGTCCATAATCTGCTCGTCATATTTTCGTGAAATATTTTCTTCTGCACATTATCTCCACAAATAAAGTCAAAATTATCAGGTTTTCCAACCAAAATTAACAAAGCCAGATACAAAAATATGACGAAACATTGGCCACTGATTGACTCGCACATCGCGAACATAAAAGAGTCTGTAGTCCCGCCTATACATGTAGATAATACTGTATGCACAATGGACTAGCTAGGTCTGGAGCTCTATCTGGAGCCAGTCCATAGCGCCATCTACGGCTGACTGTCCTCTATGCTCGCGCCGCGTGAGTCAAATTATTAGCCGATATTTCAGTTTCGTCAACATATTTTTATATCTGGCTTTGTCAATTTTGGTTGGAAAACCTGATAATTTTGACTTTATTTTGGGAGATAATTTGCAGAAAAAATATTTCACGAAAATATCATGACAAGCAGGTTATAGAACCAATATTTTCAGGTGAGCAAAACAGTGTAACTCCAGTGACATGTATGAATGATGTAGCGTAAGTGATTGTGCTAACCATGACTTTCTTGGCATGATGTTAAGATATATTTGTTACCCAAACGACAATACGTGAATTTTTTTTTTCAACATTTTATTTCATTTGTGTAACATTGTTTTTTATCGGAATACCAGTTTGGAAAAATTTGTTCCGGAATCCGATAGCGCCGGTCGGAATCCGGATTCCGTTCCGAACCGACTCGGCCTTAATTTAAATCACTGATTTTTTCATAATCACCACTGATTTAAATTGCCAACCCTGACGGGCACAAGGCAAATGGAATCACTGTGATTGCAATCATTGTTACAATCACAATTAGGCAACCGTCTGAACACCGTCATACATGAATACCATACACCACTTCCTACATTCTGAAGTGGAACAGGTATTGCAATTTCCAATCACGACTTAACAATCATGTGAACATGCTCTTACATTTCCATACACCACTTTCTACATCTTGAAGTGGAATGAAGATTGCAATCACAACATAGCAACTGTGAACACACAATTACATGTAGATAAATTCCATACATCACTTTTTACATGTTGAAGTGGACCAGTCGGTAATGGTATGGATATTGTAATCAAGACAAGCAACTGTGTGAACACGCTCTTACAGTACATGAATTCCATACACCACTTTTTTCATCTTGGAAGTGGAATGGAATGGATCTACAGGTAGTGTAATCACAACTTACATGTAGCAACAGTAAAACACCTTCTTACATGAATACCATACTTTCTCTACTAGAGACAGTGATTTTCCGTTTCAAAAAATGGTCTTTTCCGTTTCTGAAAACCTGTATTTCCGTTTCAACCCGATCTAAAAATGGAAATTCCGTTTTGTCATAGAAAATGTACATAGCAAAAACATGAATTCTGTTTTGCAAAGGTGAATTCCATGAATTTTTACATGAAAAGTACAAGAACGAAACGGATTTTCCGTTTAATTTACTGGTAAAACGGAAAATCACTGTCCCTACTCTACATCTTGAAGTGGAATGGAATGGATATCGTAATCACGACTAGCACCTGTGTGAACACGTTCTCACGTGAAGCATACACCACTTTCTACATGTATCCTGAAGTGGAATAGATACCTCTGGCTCCTCACCACAGGCCCAAGGTAAACGGAACTCGTAATTCTAGCTGCCATCACGAGAGACAATTACAAGGGTACAAGTTGTACATGAATATCTGAATATGTCAAAATGTCGGTGTTGTGTTACGATACACTGACGTATTATCAGCTTTCAAGTGTCTATATTACGCTTTGCATGCATGTAAGTTTATATTACAGCTTAAATACCATTCCTATTGTTGTTCAATGGGTAGATAATACATAAACATGTACATTTAGCTACAATGTGACAAACACATTCTACGAGCAAAGCATCAACACACTACCACTTTTACCAGCCCATATCAACATCCGTCACATTACAATCAAACCGGGGCGGGGGGCGGTGGGGGGGGGGGGGACTTGAAGCACATGACTCATCTCAAGCCCTGAATTCAGAAATCATCTCAAGAGCAAATTGCTTACAGGCCAGATAGAATAGTAAACTTACTCAGTGAACTGTTTCAAAAGCAAACTTACAGTAAGTACATCATAAATATGGATTTGTTGCAATAGCATAGAGGGTTAGCTTTTTCACCCATCCTACACACAACCTACATGTAGCATACTTACTAAATAAAAAGAAAAATCACGTCCATAAAAGTCGTTTTCAATTAGTTCAAATACATCAACCCACTAACAAGTTGGAACAACCCAAGCCTCATCACATTCGTAACAACAGCCATTGCGCCAATTTGATAAGTTTATGAATATTCTAGTAAATCTCATTTCAAATATTCATCAAAAATAATATCATTAATGACATTGTAGCACCCAGCATTGAAATAGCTGATATTTTCTCATTACTTTAGCTATTCATTAGATGGGGTAAATACAGCCACATATCCAGCATAAAAAGGCAAACCACAAAAATATGTGCCGTCCTAGTATTGATTGGGTTAAGGTCATGACTTTGAAAATTCTTGCAAGGTGAACTGAGCGTTTGCACCATTGGCCCATAGCTACATGTACATGTAGCCATGAGGTAACCTTTTTGCATGGGTCTAATTGACAGCATGTACTTGCCTGAAAGGGAATATGATGACCATAAATGTTTACCCCAGTGGGTACCACACAGAAATCTGCCATCAAATCAAGCATGCCCTTTTTGTTCCATTTTTTTTTTTTCCATTCGTGATAAAAAATGGGGAGTGGCGCAGTGCTTTGCATCGCGACCAAATTTTCTGGCTGGGTCCAAAGCCGGTTTTGCTTCCGGGCCTCAGCCCTAGTCAGAGATACTTGATCAAAGGCGTCAAAAACAATAAAATTACGTAATTAGGCCTACTTCCCTCCGAGGACATACTCCCCTGGAGGATGGCTTCCCCCAGGGAACTATACTCCCCCAGAGGACAACTCTCCTCAGAGGACACTCTCCAAAGGACAACGTCTCCAAAGGACAACTCCCCCAAAGGGACAACTCTGCCAAAGGACAACTCCCACAAGACAATTCTCCCGAGAAGACGAACTCCCCAAAAGGACAATTCACCGCAAGAGGACAAACTCCCCAGAGACAATTCCCCCAGAAGACAACTCCCCAAAGCGACAACTCACCAGAGGATAATTCCCCCACGAGGACGACTCCCCCATTGGGCCAACTCCCCAGAGGCACGGACTTCTCCCCGATTGCATTGGACAACTCCCACAAGGACAACTCCCCCCCCCCCCCCCCTCACCGTGTCCAACAATGTTAGAGTTATAGAAAACTACTGATTTGACCATGGGGATGGTCTTCTAGCGGAGTTGTTTCGGTTCCTCTGCGGGAGTTGTCCTTCGGCGCGAGTTGTTCTCGGAGTGCCATCTTTCGAGGGGGGGGTTGTCTCTGGAGGCAGTGTACTCCAGGGTAGCTCGTCTTCCAGAAGGAGTTGTCCTCAAGGAGTTGTCCGCAGGGGAGGCGTCCTCGAGGAATTGTCAGGTGCGTAATCGGTCCCTGGGGGGAGTTGTCTTCTGGGAGGGGGGGGGGTTGTCCAGATATAAATGAAGTGATTCCAAGAATCTTTTGACATAGTGTTACTGTGCTTAGTGTTCAACCTTATGACTGTGAGTTCATAATACTTACCTCTGACCTTGATATTCAGCTTTGATTTCACCTGGACAAGAAAAGAAAGAAGAAACAAATTAGTGGCAATTCCACAAATCGAACTCAGTCATCTGGGGTTGTGCTCCATACTTCACATTCGCATACAGTGACATAGTACTAACTGAAATCAAAATACACTTAACTAAGAGGACTGAAGACTGTGTATTGTCTTGTACATTTACAATATATACCAAAAACAAATAAAATCAAATATTCTAAAATCAAAATAATTAATGGTGACAGGATTAATTTCACTTGTCATTTCAGTAGACAGAGCCAACCCCAACACAAACTGATTTTCAGCTTAGTTACTGTACACCAGAACTTAATGGGTTTTTTTTAGGGGGGTGGAGCAAGGTATGAATGGCTTTGTTAGAAGTACAGTGCTACAATGTATGTATAAATATACGACCCAAACCGAGGACAACTAGGCCAACTCCCATGAAGGACAACTACCCCGGAGGACAACTCCCCCTAGACTTCCCTGGAGGAGCTTAACAATGTTTCCAGTTTTAAAAATACATGATGAGTAGTTCCACGTGAAAGTGGACAAACCAAAAACTTCATAAAATGGCTTTATCTAAAATAATTTTACATTTCAGTGGTTTGATTGCCTATGAATTATAAAGAAATGATGGGGGTCAGGTCCCAAATTTTGGTTCTTGAAAGCCATCTTCTAGGAGAAACAGCAACAATACACAGAATGCTACATGTGGGACAACGTATGAAAAAAATCTGTTTTATGCAAAAAACAGCAAAATTACAATTTTTCCTTGAAATAGTGTGAAGCATCTTAAAGTACAATGATAACTGTGTTGCTTTTCCAACAAAAGTCTATTAACATAAAGATATTTCAGAATAATCCTGACATCATTCCGTTACCGTCATTCCGTTACCAAACGTTAACCCACTAATTGAGCTGTAATTAATTAGTCAAATTACAAAATGCTTAGTTTCATGAATCATATTATATGCAAGACTCTAATCTTCAAATTTAGCACCTTTAAAATACAGTAGAATCATATAATACACCTATCAATTGTAAGACGCACCCCTCGACCCCTGGGAATGGTGCGTCATGGGTGGGTCATCTACCAACAAATTATGACGCAGGGTACCGTCATGGAAGCATTTGGTCTGTCACAGTATGTGAATGGGATGCGTCAGTTTGTATGTACGTTTAAATTGGCCTAGGCACAGTCATCGTAAGAAAATGGTCCGTCATAGTTGAGACACACAGGTGCGTCATGGTATATGAAAGTCCGACTCACATTTGACAAGTGACGCACCATTCCCGGGGGTCGAGGGATGCGTCTTACAATTGATAGGTGTATAATTCACAGAGTTTTGGAAAAACATCTATCTTGTGACAAACCTTGTCTCTTTTAGCATCATTCCGTTACTAAGCTCATTATTATGCAAGATTCATTAACGGAAATGATTTTGTTGGAAAAAAATGAGAGAAATTGTGTAAATTAGTAATTAATATGCATAGAATTGGGTAGCATATTTGACATTGTAATAATGACTTTTTGTTTTACACTGGTAAGAAAGTCCAAAAAATGAGTCTGACTGTCATTCCGTTTAGAACTGCCCACATGTAGTCGATCTATGTGTTGTCTTCGGGGAGTTGTCCTGCAGCCTCCAGGGCAGGGTAGGAATTAATTTTTATTTTTGAAGGGCGATTTTTATCAGGGCCTTGGGGCTATTTTTGAATTTTGGGGGGCTATTCTTTTAATCACTTGGGCTACTTCTTCTTGCACATCAGAATTTGCAGAATGCAATGAAAGATTGCCGATGTTTTTGCCGTTGCTTCATCCATAAAAGCAAAAATACATTCATTCATGTTTCAATGCCATAATAAAAAAACCAATGCCCCCGGCAACTTCGTTGCGGAGGCATAAAAATGTGAAATTTTTCATAGCAAATCTGAGGGTGATTTTGAAAGAAATGGTCACCCCAAAGAATTGGGTTATGGGGATTTTAGGGGGTGATTTGGGCTTTGCCAAGGGCTAAATTGCCCATTGCCCTGGGTTATTTTCTACATTGCTCCGGACCAGGGGACTCATCCCATGGGGGCATGGCCATGGGGGAGCCATCCTGTGGGGAAGCCATCTTCAGGTGACCTGTCCTCTGGTAGAAGACACCCTCCTACGTGAAAGCCAATCAATTCTGTCGATTTCCCTATGTAGACCCTAAAAAGACGACCAGAAAAATGTTAAAATTTGTCCACACAAAAAAGTCTGTTTTGGGTTATATCTATTGGACGACCCCCCCCCCCCCAAAAAAAAAAAGGCATCTGGATGCTCAAATGAAATTCATTCTACAACATGATT
>JZLH01S0023467.1:14548-25797 GCA_001188425.1 Eucidaris tribuloides | reverse complement strand
AGCGAGAATAATTCAGTCGGTACGGCGTATTGCCGGTGTATTAAACCGCACGCCACCGAGCTTTGCGACCCTCGCCAAAAAAAAAAAAAACAATACGGGATTTTCTTTGAAATGGTGGGGTCGCAATATCACTGTAAGTAGCGTTAATATTTGGTTTCCGTATGATGTTGAAAACGATCGTCCGAGGGTTCGTATTTTTACCCCGTCGGACATGAATGGCCGCATTGTTATTTAGCTTTCTGTATTTTTGGTCCAACAACGATGGTCGGGGGTTCGTTTCTTACCCCGTTAGTACATGAATGCCGGCGAATATTTAGTTGCCGTATTTTTTGGTAAAACGATGGTCGGGGTTCGTTTCTTACACCGTAGAACATGAATCCGCATGTATTTTAAGTTTCGTATTTTGGTCAAAACGCATGGTCGGGGGTTCGTTTCTTACACCGTTAGAACATTGAATGCCGCGAATACTTTAGTTCTGTATTGTTGCGTCAAAACAGGATGGTCGGGGTTCGTATTCTTACCCGTCAGAACATGAATGCCCGCATGTATTCTAGTTTTCACTCACTCTCTCTGTACCAAAACGATGGTCGGGGTTCGTTTCTTACCGTTAGAAAATGAATGCGCGCGAATATTTAGTTCTGTATTTTGGTCAAAACGATGGTCGGGGGTTCGTTCTTACCGTTAGAGCATGAATCCCGCTAATCATTCTAGTGTCGTATTTTTAGTCCCAACGATTGGTCGGTGGTTCGTTTCTTGCCCGTTAGACAAATGAATGCTGCGAATATATTACTTCTGTATTTCTGGTCAATACGACTGGTCGGTTGTTCGTTTCTATAGGCCCGTCAGACATCAATGCCGATGAATAAACGTAAAAACGCACGATCGTCTTTGACCATTATACAGAACTAAATATCGCGGCAATCATGCTCTGACGGGTAAAAACGAACCCCGAACCATCGTTTTGCAACGAACAATACGGAATAAATATTCGCGGCAATTCATGTCTAAGCGGAATAGCAAACGAACCCCGACCATCGTTTTTGACCAAAATCAACGAACTAAATATCCGCGGCATTCATTTCTAACAGGTAAGAAACGAACCCGACCATCGTTTGACCAAACTACGGAACTAAATATTCGCCGCATTCATTTCTAACCGGTAAGAACTCAACCCAACATCGTTTTGACCAAAAATACGGAACTAATATTCGCGCATTCATTGGCTGACGGGTAAGAAACGACCCCCGACATCCGTTTTGACTCAAAATACGGAACTAAATACCATTGCGGCATTCTATGTTCCTGAGCGGGTAAGCAAACGAACCCGTACGACCATCGTTTTGACAAAATACAGAACTAAAATATTCGCGCATTCATTTCAAGCGGGTAAAGAAACGAACCCCGCGACCATCGTTTTGACCAAAATATGGAACTAAATACATGCGGCATTCAGTCTGACGGGTAAGAAGAACGAACGCCCCAACCAATCGTTTGAACACACAAATACGGAAAAAAACCTTTAAAAATACATGCGGGATTCATGTCTGCGGGTAAGCAAACGAACCCGCCGACCATGCGACCATCATTTTGACCAAAATACGGAACTAAATATTCACGGCATTCAAGTCTGACAGGTAATACACGAACCCCCACATTTCATTTTAGCGATTTTCAGCTTCTAAACGGGCTGCATGGCATCAGAGTGAAGGCGCAATACGGGCGCTTGCGGCATTAAAAGCTTAATTTTGTAAGGACTGTGACAAAGAAACTACTACTACTTATTACTTTTAATGGCAAGAATGATTAGGGAAGCTATTGCCATGTTAAACTACGATAATTACAGTAAATTATGTTGGGAATTTAAACGGACATTTGCTTGTACCCGTGTATTAACCGCACCCCCTTTTTTCCGACTTTCCCGACGGAAAATAAGTGCGGTTTATACACCGGCAAATACGGTATTCAAAACCATCGAAAAAACAGCGAAATTCAATCACGAAACAGGTGCGCGCGAAAAACAAAAATGCGCCAAATGTCCTGAAACGTATGCAGACAAAATCCTAGGTCGATTGGAGCATTTTTAAGATTTGACGTGCCCGTACGCGTCCGTCGTGACGCGCGCACGCACGTGACTTTGTCCAGAAGTTGACCTTGACCCGATCTTGAGATGTGCCAAATGTGGTTACGTAATTCGACTTCAGTCATGAGATATTGACATAAACAGATTTTGACAAATGACGTCATAGATGACGTCACGGATAACTGATCACATAAATGACATGTCATTGTCGAGATATTGTCATGACACATGATCATGGAAAGTTGCAACATGACAGGACATGTCATTCTTGAGATATTTGGGACACAAAAAAGTGGTCAGAAAGAGAGAAGAAGAAGAAGAAGATTTTGACGAAATCAATGGTGATCCGCAACGATTACACGTTGCGGATGACCAATGATGAAATTCTTGTCCCAGTTTATTTTTTCTGAATAGCAACCCCCCCCCCAAAAAAAGAATTAATAAATAAAACCAAAAAAAAAAAATACTAGATTTGAATTCGTCACTGAGACGAATTAGGTGATCCGCACGTCATCTCAGTTACATGTTACTCCAGTCACGAGATATTGACTAAATTTGATTTTCATTAATGACGTCTTAGACGATGTTATGATAATTAAGATAACAAAATGATGCAATGTATGCAAACTGCAATTTGAGGAATGAGGGATTCTTTTAAGATTTGACACACACGTACGCGTCCGTCATTACGCGCGTGCGCGCACATGGATATGTCCAAAAGTTGACCCTTGACCTGATCTTGACATGTGGTAAATTTGGTCATGAAATTTGGCTTCAGTCATGAGATATACACAAAATCTGTTTTTTTTATAATGACGTCATAGATGACGTCACGGATGACTGGTCACATTGACAAGATGTCATTTTTGAGAACTTATCATGACACATCATCATCAAAATTTGCAACGTCCCAGGACATGCCAGTCACGGCATATGGACTACATTTGATTTTCATTAATGACGTCATAGATGACGTCATCAAGATTAAAATAACAAAATGACGCATGAAATCATATCTAGGCATCAAAGCCTATCAGAACAGCAAATAAAAACATGAAAGTCATGGGTTATTCTAGAGATTTATGAGTCTAAGTCTATGTGCGCGCGCGTGCGTTTTAACGTTTTCGGGTGCGTACGCCTTATATCAGGTCCAATTGGTTTGGAAAAGGTTCGAAATGATGTAGAATTCAGTCAGGTATTCAAAACCATCGAAAAAACGGCGAAATTCGATCACGAAACGGGTGCGCGCGAAAAAACACACGCGTACGCGCGCGCACCAAAAATGCGCCAAATGTCCTGAAACGTATGCAAACAAAATCCTAGGTCGATTGGAGCATTTTTAAGATTTGACGCACCCGTACGCGTCCGTCGTGACGCGCGCGCGCACGTGGCTTTGTCCAGAGGTTGACCTTGACCTGACCTTGACATGTGCCAAATTTGGTTACGTAATTCGACTTCAGTCATGAGATATTGACATAAACAGACTTTGACAAATGACGTCATAGATGACGTCACAGGTGACTGATCACATAAATGACATGTCATTGTCGAGATATTGTCATGACACATGATCATGGAAAGTTGCAACATGACAGGACATGTCATTCTTGAGATATTTGGGACACAAAAAGTGGTCAGAAAGAGAGAAGAAGAAGAAGATTTTGACGAAATCAATGGTGATCCACAACGGTTACACGTTGCGGATCACCAAAAATCAATGCTGTTTATAAGTACTGTTACTGACAAGTAAAGTGCCGAAGATGAAGGGAATTAATTTAAGGGGAGGGGGGAATGGAGAGGGTGGGGTGGGAGGACTGGGCATTTCATGTACTTGTATTTGTACATACTGCAGACACTGCGTAAGTACTACAAATCAACTTCGAATGAAGATACTACTTTCCTACCATACTCTAAATGGAATGTGTATGATTAAAAACAACACAACTTCACCAAGTCATAAAACTTGGAAGGCATTACATTGGGATAAAACTACTCTAGATTCAAGTACATTGTTTTAAGCTTCTGCTGTCTAAATTTCAAAGTCAAATGTTTAGTACTTTTTACACAATAACCATCAGTACTCATTGTGACAGGTGAAAACGTTGTGAAGCTTTGTATGGGATCAATTTATATTGGGGCATGTGATTAATTCAATACTGGTAAAGGCTTGTTTCTCCTCAAGTAAATAACTTCAAGACAAATCCTTCCAGCACTTGTATACATTGGTATATGTTTTAACCTGTTTGGTTCTTGGGGGAAATTTTGAGTTCTCCCAATCATGTCAATAATGTCGTCGGCGGTCATCTGCACCGTCATATCGCGATACGACAGTGCGAAACCCATTTCAGAGAAAATCAACTTCACAAGTTGACTATAATTGCCACTTTTTGTCCCAAGCATTACAAGATTTTCATTGCTAGAAATATACATGGTAGGAAAGACCAAGACAATTGCTTAACATTGATATCTTTATTTTTACACAAAACCAAGAATCAGAGAAAATATCGCAAAAGAGCTACATGCTTGTAATTTCGGTTTGAGCAGTTTACATTTTCCCTGTACTAAAACGCCATAGGGAATACAACAACGCTGACCGCATTTTCAATACGCGCGATCAGCAAACCGTCGTATCTCTCTTTCACGTGCAAAGTGGATGCAGCGCAGATACGACAGTACCGGTATCTGACCACGTATTTGCATATTAAGTGCGCGCAGTTGTTGTTTGCTGTGGTACAGTACAAGTTTCCAATGGGATTTGAGCGTTTTATCAATATGGCATCACCTTTGAAATTCTCACATATCTCGGAAAATAAAATAAATTGCTGCCTAGAAATTTAATGATGTATAGAGTAGGACTTGTACTTTCATTTTCTGCAAAAATCTCAAAATCGATATTTTGACCAAAATTGACTGATATGACGGTTCGGATGAATGCCGATGATGTCCTTTAATTTCAATTCCTGGGTTTCCGGCAGTAATCTCCAGATAGAGGAAACCATATAAAAACTTGCAGTCATCAAACTTCAATGTTCTGGGGGAGGGGGAAAGGGGGGGGGGGGAGGGAGGGAGTGTAATCATTGCCACTACAGTGACTACACCATAGTACATGTATGTATATGAAAGATAGTTTATCTGTCCATCTGGAAGAACTCCTAATACTCCCAAAAGCACAATATGAATTCCAAAAATTCTGATTGATGTTGTCACTCGGTTACTCAACTAAAAGTTCATGGCCATACATTATCTTCATCGCTTCCTGGATTGCTCCAAAGAGAATCATTGACATCACCCACTTTAAATAGCAAAGTGATGCCCTATAGATTACACCTTCAGTAGTCCGGCAGAAAGGCCCCAGCGTATGTTCCAGGCAGAAGGGCCTTAACAGCAATTTTTTTTCTCTAATTTGTGAAATATTGCCTTATTTGATATTTGCCCTGAATAGACTGACAGAAGGATCTGAAAATATCACACTACTTTGATTTCATGTGAAAACAGCCAATAGTTTTCAAATTAAAGATAATTTAGTGTTATTGCTGTTCTGCCCAGAACCTAATGCTACGGCCCTGCTGCCGGACAACTGATGATACAACTGACTTATTGCATCCAAGGAGAATTGGCCTTCCAAAACTTAATATATATATATTATTCTATTTAAAGGTACTGGCTAACATTAACCACAGTTAAAAAAACTGAGCTACATGATTCCCCATGCTACCATTGTCTTTGATAAGGTCTAAAAATGACGCCCTGAAAAAATTGTATTTCAAAATGATTATTTAGTGCTTTAAAAAAGTGAAAATCGTAAGTTGATTGGATTCACCTGCCCATTTTCTCCCATAGACTTACTGTGTGTACACCTACGCTATTTAAACTCGCCCTGAGTTTTAATTGTTTCTTCATGCATAACTTGCCATTGGCAGTGTAACTTTCCAAACTTTTGTATTCAAGGGTATTTATTTGTCCATATGAACACTACTATGTTGTTCAGATATCAAAATTTGACCATTTTTTAAATTGAAGCTCCACAATGTTAGCCTATCACTTTTAAGAAGAAAATAATATTCTTTGTTTCGTCTTATGATCGTACTGGTCAGTTTTATCACAGGAATCATAATGTTAAACACCTCTATTTGCACTTTAAGAGGAACTAGAGAACTGGTTAATGATGGAAAATCTTTCATTAGAATTCCACATTTCATTGGTTTCCAGGTGAAAGTATATATATTACATTTGCATTATAATGTAGAACTATTTCACTTAAATGTAATAAATAGTTGTAGGATTGGCAGTTTATACATGCGAGTTTCCACCTCTGTACCCCCCCCCCTATTGTAATTTAACAATTAACATTGTCCCACATATTGATTTCTGTGTTAGTACTTTGTCAACATGAGGATGTATGTAGAGGATTTGTCATACATGTAAGTGGAGTGTTCTGTTGTGTTCAACTACTTTCTTCTGTACTGTAGTGACATTTTCAGAATACCATCTGTTCAAAGAAGGTTTGAAAACACTTGGTATAAGTTATGTTGTTCTGCAATTACTCAATATCATATTTAATACTTAACCCTTTGGGTGTCTCCTGTTTGACATCAAAATTCTGTAACAATTGTACAAATTAAGTCAGCACATGTAATATTTTTTCATTTTTCCTTTATCCCCCATTCTGATATATTTTTTACCCCTTGGGGATGACTGGCTTAATTGAACAGAAATCCAGTACATCATACATTCAGAGATGACTGGCTTCCATAGAAGCAAAGAGGATAATGATCTCTTCAGTTTACTTACACCAAATGGTCTAATATCTTCAAAAGAAGATCCCATTAACTCTTTGCACGCTGAATTAATTCTGAGGGGATAATAATGATGATTGCTATTTTGATATTTTCTTTATATCTTGCTTTCCTTATTGCACCATTGATACTGGTAATTATTCTGTAGATGTTGCTTAAGCATTATGGCCATTTGCTAGCTTTTCTAGTACAAACATAATGGAGAAAACTAATTATTAAGATTGTTGAATTTAATTGTACGAATGTGCAAAATTGCAACATTTACATGCTAAGGGTTAATTAAGTACACTTTATTTTTATTACCAGTAAATTATAAATAAAGAAACCAAAGTTTATGTCTAAATTATTTTTCAAAGAAAAACTTTTTTAAGCTGATATTTCCTTCCCAGCCAACCAAGGGAAAATCACATCATTTCTCATTGAACTATGCTTTGTTTAATATTGAGCCCAAGGGGTTAAATGAATTGTATGGAATGGTTGAATCATTCACTCACATAATTAGATTCAAGTTTAGTCAAAAACACTAACATGAGGATGAAATATTGATAGTTTTGGGACTGTAAGTAAAGTGTTTTTGTGTGTAAATATAGAGTTTAGTTCTTGATTAGCTGTTTTGTTATTATTTTCTTTAAAGTGTTGACATCAAGGGAAATATGTTGGGATGCTACCATCCGCCCCAAACGGTAAAATGTGGACACGAATGTCGATCGCCTCGGCACCATAACGCATCGTGGGCAGAGTTTCGCGAACTAGACCGGTGGACGTGATCCGTGTCGCCTATGCTGT
This sequence comes from Eucidaris tribuloides, assembly GCA_001188425.1. NCBI lineage: Eukaryota > Metazoa > Echinodermata > Echinoidea > Cidaroida > Cidaridae > Eucidaris > Eucidaris tribuloides. The sequence goes on along the minus strand of JZLH01S0023467.1, from coordinate 18,135 downwards.
GTTCACATCCGCACAAGACGACACGAGATGCCCGGCGGGTACATATCAAATATTTGGATGATTTTCATCTGGGTCAAGTCCTGTGGGAACAGAATCGGCCCGCTCAAAATGAAAGGTCAATATTGGCGGTGGGTTTACAGTGCAGTTTGGAACGAGGAGGAGAAAAGGGTTTATTGCTTGCTGTTTCTGTCCAACACCCCCACGATTATACCCACCCCTCCCCAGGGGTTTTTATCTCTCTCTCTTAGGGGAGATGGAATAAAGATGGGGCTTGTTGTGTACATTACGGATATTGTGATCCTCCTTATTCTACTAATACTAGAGGGGAAGAAACGAAGCCTGAAGGAAGATTTTTGTCATAAAACAGTGATTTATTTTAAGATTCCTTCTATTTTCCCCTCCCCCCTCCCTCTTTGCCATAATGAGTAAAAACTGGGGGGGGAGGGTGGGGTGGTGATTGAAAATGAAATATAATGTAACAGCTTGTGACAAACATATTGAGGAAAATGGATGGATACCCATTACCCACTTGAAAATCTTGTATTTTAATTTCTAGTTTATTTTATTTGAGTTTGAATTAACAACACATTCTGTGAGCTGATCAACATACATAAGCAGTGAGCAAGAGTATTTGGATTGTTGAATTCGAAATCTTGAGTCATGATCAATTTGTGCAAAATATCATGTTGGAGTTTTATCACCTTCATTACCCCCGTACTCTACCTGACCAAGAATTGCTAAGAATATATTTTGCATTGATAAAGAGATTCTTCTTTGCTGAATGTGTATATTGTCGACTTCCTATCGTTTTGGATAACATTATGGGATAACATCATCTTCATTTTGCATCTCACCTTGGCTTTCTTAGACAAATCTTAACAGTAACAAAGCATAGATGTTGAAAATTGAAAAAGAAACCCACATCGACAAGTAACACAGCTCCCTTACCCCAAATCTTCCTTTACATCTTCGTAATTCCTAATGTCCAGATTAAATATATCATACATGTCTTTGAATAGCATTAGAATGGTCCCCTGAAATTGTCACTCACAAGATAATTGTGACCGCTTTGCAGACCTCGATTACGATGTAATGGCCTCAGTAAGTAGGTTAAGCGTTCGTGAGACGATGACACATCCGAAACCTGAAACACGTTTTTCCCTTTCCCCCACGCGCCGCGTCGGCACCCTCCGTTACCCTCATTTCGGAAGCACTTTGGGCGGGAGATTGATTGCGGTGTTTACCCTCTCGTCAATTCCTCCGACAGTGGCCGTCGCCCCAGATCCATGTTCAAATAATGTTCTCGGAGTGGTTGGTTGGATTGCCCCATATTAAACTACAAGACTGAATTCGCTGCCCTCCGAGTTCCGCGGCTTAAAACCCCAAGGTGATCTGAATGTTAATAGGGTAGGAAATGTGACAATTGTAGCTAGATGTACGTGATAAGGCTAGAAGTAGGGTGCAATTAAAAGGAGTAATTTGTTTTGTGCCGAATATTTCAATCGTTTGGAAAGGACAGGCTTGTACACAAACCCAGTACATCTCACACTTAAGAGTTGATGTGGTCAAGATATGTACACTGTACTTAAAGCGACAGACTGACAATAACCACAGTTTAAAAAAAAAAATGTGAGCAACATAATCCTCCATGCTCTAAGTGTCTTTGACAAGGTCTAAATATGAAACCCTGAAAATAATTGTTTTTAAAAATGATTATTTCGTGCTTAAAAAAGTGAAAATCTATGAGTTTCAGGTTGACCAGATTCAGCCATTTCTCCCATAGACTTACTGAGTGTAGATCTAGGCTACTTTCTACTCCACTGCAGTGGAAATTGTTCATTCATGCATATCATGCATATCATGCATAACTTTCCAAACTTTTGTCTTCTAGGGTGTTTATTTGTCCATTTAAGCAAATAAAGTATGTAGCTCGAATATCACAGTCCGACAATTTTTTTAAATTGAAACTCCACAATGTGAACCTATAACATTTGTATGCAATCAAATCTTTGTTGAGTGAAAAGGTTAGCTCATCATCTAGGTTTCTGTGGAAGCCAGTCATCTCTGAGTGTGCAAAGTACTGGGCTTCCTTATAAGTTCATTTCCTTCAGTGGTTTAACAGCATAATTTAACAATGTTCCCTGTTTAAAAATCTGAGCTACCTAATCCTTCATGGTATAAGCGTCTCTGATGACGTCTAAAAGTGAATTAAGCCCTAGAAAAATTGCACTTCATATGATCTTTTATTGCTGGAAAAGATTGAAAATCATTGAGCATCCAATTTTGCCAAGTCAAAATTTTCTCCTATCAAATACTGTGAAACAATTAAGAGTTGGCCTGATGCATAATTCATATGTGATGTTTATCCATTCATATTTCTTGATTGTGTTATACCTGCCAACCCTGAAAACTAAGAAGTAGGCACAAAGTAGGGTGAACATTTGCACATCAATTAAAAAAAAATGCCTAAAATTTGATTTTTCTTTTGCCTAAAATAGGAACAGTCCATGGAAAATAAGGACAGTAGGCAGCATAAGTTTTGCAAAGTTTTATGTTCTACTAGGGTGTTTGTCCATTCAAGCACTACTATGCACCTCAAAGTTTGACAATTTGTTTTCCAATTCAACCTCCACGTTAGAAGGCAATGGGAGAAACAAAAAATCCCTCTAGAATCAAACTGGTTGAAAGATATATTGATGGATACACCAGTTGGTGGAAAGATTTGTCTTGAATTTGTGTATTTAAAGATTGTGTCAGGGATGTGCAAGTCCATTACTTCCCTTCATTATCAATACCAAATGGTAGTTTAGTACTTACAAATGGTGTGTTGAAAGTTTGAGCTCCATACGTCATGAATTTGTTGTTTTATGAGAAAACTAATAATGACATGTTACCAGAATGTTGTTCTTTCTGTGAGTTTCAATTTTGCTCAAACTGCGAATTGCGGTTATGTGTATCGTCGCAAGACCAGCGGAGCGCACTGATTGGTTAAACGGCTAACCTCCGCACGACCTTTGGCTAACAGCTGATCGGACAATTTTGGAACGGCACGTGCACGTTTGACGTCGCGCGATTTTTTGAAAAGGCTTCTGAGTAATTTGAAAAAGGATGAAGTTTAACCGTCCAGATTTTCACCAAAACTCAATATTTTACCCCAAGTCTATATGAGAGGTGTTTATTTATATTAATCTTCACATTGGATATGATTTCAGCTGATTTCATTCATTTAGATGTTTTTTGACGTGCAAATGAATGACACAATCTTTAAAGAGAATCAAACATCGCCATACCAGTTTTAAATTTCTCTCAAACTCTGAGAGAAATTAATCCTATAGAAAGATATACAACAAAATGTCTGTCATAATGAGTCAAATTTTGACTACAAAATTTTCACAGTAGATTCCTTGCACAATTTACTGTTTCTAGAATAGTTTTACCCCACATTAAGGACAACCTCCAATCATGTCATTCACCTTTAAATAGCAGCTTTCAGCAGAGTTTTCCCCATACATTCAGTGAATCTAAAACATTTTCAGAAATTTAACATTCATTATGGGAGCACATTTTGTTAAGCCATTGAGAAGATA
>JZLH01S0023461.1:48646-60913 GCA_001188425.1 Eucidaris tribuloides | reverse complement strand
AGATCCACAAAAAATTTGCACCCCTAAATGGCGTAGTCTACATAACCAAATTAGTATCCCTAAATGGCGTAGCATGTGAGAAAAGGCTACCCTAAGTGGCGATTGCCAGCGAACGGTGCTGAAAAGGCTACCCTTTTTCCAAAAGACGTCGACGACGCCCGAGGGCTTGAAAAGGGACCCTTTACGATGCTTTTTCTGGACGCGGGTGCGTAGCAGGCCGTGTGGAGAGCGACCCCCGGGGTTTCATCATTGACCTACCAAACCTCTTCTCAAATGTGCATGAAAATCCCACAACAATACTTCAGTAACAAACACATATTTAATAACTGTGAACCTTCATACCAAATTTTATTCAACTTTGTCTAACATTACTAAAGTTATGAAAAGGAAACCAGATTTTCGGATATTCACTATTATTTTTTTCACATTGATGTATTCAATGAGATATCACGTTTAACTTGCATACATGTACACCAAAATCCAACTTTGGATGTATTTTGATGCAGTGGCGTATCTAGGGATTATGGCGCCCGGGGAAAACAATTAAATTGCGCCCCCCCCCCAAGTGGCGGATGTACGGGGGAGGGTTTAAGGGGTTTTACCCTACCCCCTTAGGCGGCCAAGTGAATATGTGATGTGCATAGGAAAACGCCATCATGATTAAAAAGCATTGGAAAGCACAGCACCACTAAACTTAGCATAAACATACGCAATTGTCAATTTGTATTGCCGCGCGCCGAAATTTTTGTGATGTTTTCTCAATTTTGCCCCCAATCCGAAAAATGTATCGGCGCCCCTGGGTCACCCCCACCCCAGCAAAAAGCTAGATCCGCTCCTGCCCTCCACCACCAAAACTTATTGCCGTAATTATAAATGCAAAGGGAAGACCGACCAAACGCTATTGTCTTTACAAAATTATGCGAGGGAGCGGAGCGACCGAGCTTTAGAAAATTTGTGTACTTCTAACCCTATAAAACCCATTTTCTAACACAATTTACCCAGTGGACTGGGAGGAAGGGGCGCATAATTCCTATAAGTTCAATTTTTTCTTTCCTTTTTTCATCTTTCTCTTTATATCTTTTGCATTTTTTTGCGCCCCCTTAAAGTGGCACCCGGGGCACGTGCCCCCTCTGCCCCCCTTAGATACGCCACTGTTTTGATGCCAATCTTGCCAAAACTTCCATCAAATTTGATCAAAATCCTTCAAACATTACTAAAGTTATCAGTCAGAAGTCAGTTCAAAAGCTGTTTTCGCATTTGATGGGCTATGACCTTTAACCTGTAAGCTATATACTCCGATATCAAACTTAGGCCATATTTTGATATCATGTAACTCCATACCAAATCTCCTGAAAATTTGTTTAACACTAAAGTTATTGAATTGGAAACCAGTATTATGGCTACATGTGTTTTCACATTTAATGACTTTTGACCTTTGACCTACATACTGCGAAATCAAACTTGGGCTGTATTTTAATATCATGTACCTTAAAGGAAGATGACGCCGGCAAATAACAGGTATAAGATAAGGAGAAAAATGGCATTGTGAGTATTGTGAGAATTATGGTACATGCACATGGTGACAAAAACAGCCTAAATAAGGGGTACTGTGTGACACTCACCCTCAGCAAGGCCCTATAGATTAGTTAATCTTTCTTAATTTTACGTCTTTGCACGTTTCTTCCCTAGAAAAAAAATGCTGAAACAGCTATAGGGGAGGAGCTTATCGATACAAAAAGTGCATACATTACCACGGCGCGCTGCGCGACTAACACACGTCGGGCGGCATGCATCGGTCAAGTGCAGGTGCGATCTGTTAGTTGCTGGCTACATCTTCCTTTACTGTCTCATGAAAATCCGTTGAACGTTACTACAGGTATTGAACGGAAACCAGTTAAATTGCTATTTTAGCACTTAATAAGCTATTATCTTTGACTTTTGAGCTACACACTCTGAAATCAAACTTCTGCTGTATTTTGATATCGTGTACCTTCATACCAAATCTCATGATAATCTGTTGAACATTACTAAAGTTTTCGAACGATACAGTTAAATAGCTTTTTGGGCAGTAAAATGAACTACATGTATCAGAGGCGTCGATCCGTTGGGGGGGGGGCCGATCGCCCTTATCAATAAAAGTATATAAGGGCCAAACATATTATTTGCCCCCCCCCCAAAAAAAAAAAAATAATAATAATTTTGACTATACTTGAAAAATTTATAACATGCAATGCAAATATGACTGTTTTAAAAAGCATTGGAAAACACTATAAAACCATTATTAAACACGATATAAAAATACTATAGAACATACAAAATTGTCAAATTTTCCGGCAAAATTCGGCATTACAATTTGGCGCCCCTGACATGTATGACCTCTGACCCCTGAGCTACAAACTTGAGCTAAAATTCCGTCAAACATTATCTGAGTTATCGAACGGAGGGTCTGACGGACGGCGGCGTTACCCTCCGACTTACATGTAGTCGAGCGAGGGAAAACTTGGTATTTTATAATTTTCAGCCACAGTCAAGCCGGGAAACTGCCCCACCTACCAACCATATCAACTTGAACCTAGTACATCCGACCTATGTATTGATGCGTGTCTAGAGGATTCCGATTGTCCCGGCCAAATGAAATGTTGCCCTTCTCCAACATCATGCGCTTTGATCTGTACATTACCCACTAGCGTTCCACCTGGTTCACTCACAGGTGAAGCCAAATTCCTTTCTCTGTCTCTGCTTACAAGTCATCATTTATGTACCTTCTGTCTCCCATTTGTACGTTAAGAAGCTTTTACATAAATTTCAAGACCGTCTCAAATGCCTGTAAGCTATATGCCCGTTCTTGCATCCGCTGCGGACCGGCTTGAATCATTATGTTTGTCCGTCCGTCATTCCGTGTGTACGCCCTGTTTTTTATCAAGATAATCTGGATAACTCCTATAGGTGGATTTTATCCCCTTGCCCGACGAAGTCGGAGGGGGATATATTAATGCCGCTGTCTGTCCGCCTGTCCGTAACGTGGTTTCTGTACGATAACCTCAGTAATGTTTCGCGGATTTTGTTGAAATTTGAATCGGTAGGTACATATTTATCCAAATACAGCCTGAGTTAAATTTCGGAGTATGTACAGTGTGTCTCAAAAATAATTGTGCAAGTCAAAAGCGCCCTCTTAGGTAATGAGTAATGAGGAAAACATTTTTGTGACGTCATGCTTACATCACATCAAGGCATAGCCTTTATTCTTTCAAATCGTTTGTTCGTTCGTTTGCTTGCTTTTAATCCTGAAATATGTTCAGTTAACAACGAAAAGGTAAAATCACAAATGTGCCACTTTTACTCGTCAATATAGCATCAGCCCCTTCCGTAAATGACACAGTTGTGATTCCACCGTTTTGTTGACAAGGATACTCTGAGATCAAAACAGCAATGAACAGAACAAACGAGATTGAACTAGGATTGCCTTGATGTTGACGTAACACATGTGTCACAACTGTAATTTCTAACTAACAAATAGGGCGCTTTTCAGCTTAAACAATTTTTTGAGACGTGCTGCAGCCAATCCAAAATTTTTTGAAAGCAATACGCTCTTGGGCAATGAGAAAGTACTCTGGTGCAATATGCTTACATCACGACAAGGGCAAATCTTAGCTTTTAAATTCCATTTGATTCTGTTCAAGTTGCTATATCAATCTCGAGATATTGTTGTAAAGAACAAAAGCGGTGGAATCACAATTGTGTCACTTTTACTCGGCTGTAGGTATCAAAAGTGGCCAATGTCAAACATATCTCAGATTAAGCGAGTTAAATTACACCAACCCAACGGTATTTGAAAGCTAGACTATGCACTTGACGTTGACGTAGCATCATTCACAGGAGTATTTTCTAATTGCCAAGGAGGGCGTTATTCACTTACACAATTTTTTGAGACACACTGATAGATCGAGATTCAAAGTATAGCCACATTAAAGTGCGGACAATAGGTATTTAACTGATTTCTGTTCGATAACTTGAGCAATGTTCAAGGATTTTAATGAAATTTTGGTATGAATGTATAGCGTTATAATCTGAGGAAAGGGAGTATTCAGAGAGTGTGAAATGCGATGTAATAGATTTTTCATTTGCTCCTCTCTGTAGTTTAGATCGCAACTGCTGATCTACATATTTTTTTTAACAAACATGTCAAAAAAATGAACCAGGTTTCGAACCCTGAGTCAGTCATTTAGCTACATTGGCAAACTTCAAACAATTGAACAGAATTTTTTCCACCACAGTGATTTCTTGAGTCCCTAGAACGCCATACTAAAAGTCCCAACATATCCTAATAGGGGAAGACAATCTAATTTGACATAATTCCAAAATGGCCGCCATATGGTTTATTATGCCCCGTATCTTTGCACATGGAACACCACATAAATAAATAGCTGTCCTACCTATGTTTCTGAGATCATGGAGCAAATATGTGAATAATATAAACGTTTAAAAAATTCTTGGCATACATAAATTTGCATAATTTGCATATATGATTCAAAATGGCCGTATGTAGCCATTGAGCCTATGTTTTAACATAATAATCACGTATTAAAATTTTTATGTCAAGATGATTTTTGCAGGTAGGGAACGGATTTATATTAATGACAATTTTCCAGTCGTTATACCGAATATACGCCTAATTTGCGATGAAACATGCATATGTTATATGTTCAAAATGGCCGAATCTAACCTATTTATGGCCATATCTGGGGACATGAAACCTGTTAGAAAGCAAATTCTGGTTCTTATACCCATGTTTGTTAGTCAAGGAATACTAATAGTCGATGATCAGTAGTAATTTTAGCATTCTATCTACATAGTTTGCATAATTTGCATATAATTCCATTTGCAAAATGGCCGCCATATGGTCCCTCATATGGCCATATTCCGTACAGTATATTACCACATGACATGTCCTCTGTCACACCATCTTTCTCATATCACCTCTAACAACGTCCAATGAAATTCCCTATTAGTCACCTCCCTCGTCCATTTCCAAACATATATTCCCTGGTATACTCAGCATCTCTCGCTGGATATGCCCAAACCACCACACCTTGATTCCCTCTCTCATTTTATCCCGGAACCTTGGGCAACGTTTGCGTGTTCCTCTCACAAGTTATTTCTAACTGTTGTTATTGTTCAACCCTGGGACATTTAACTCTTCTCTGTCTTTTGTAACTCAAGGCAGTAAAAATCATATAGCTGTCTATATCCTCCTTTGTTATGGAAATACCCTGTCACTCTCCCCCACTCGCCATGATTCTCTTCTTCTTCCCCTTTGCAAGTTCCCATTCCGCCCATGAGCCAAGTATTAAACTCCTCTACATTTGCCTACCTCTCACCTTGATGTTTCACCATACCTGGCAGGCTGCTACCTCAATTTACCAAGCCCACTTGTTGCGCCAGCTAACTTTCACTCCACCCCTCCCGTCTCTGCTCTCCTCCAGAACATACTTCAGCCTTAACTCTTCCCAACCTGCTCCTTGCTCTTATACAATTACAATTGGCATTTTGTGAACATCTCTCGGCGGAACTCCATTCTCACCTCATTTTTGTCAGCCTGTCCTCACCATTGCAAACAAGCAAGGTACTAATTAACGCTGAACCTTGGTGCAATCCAACTCATTTGGAACCATTCTGAACACCTTTGCCACGTCGGGACTGTCTCACATGCGTTCATACATTATCCTGCCACTATCACCAAACATAACCCCCGACTCTCTCCAACAACCAGAATTCTCTCTTGGCACCCTATCATGCCCTTTTCGAGACACAAGCACACATTGCAGCTCTTTTTGCCCTCTCTTCTATTTCTCCATGAGCTCCTCATGAAATATGCATCCGCAGTGCTTCTAGCTGGCATGAAACCCCTCACAAATTTGTCATCTTGTCCCTATCTTCCACAACTCTTTCAAAAGTATGATTCTTCACCATATTTTCTCTATGAATTCACTATAACTCTGCACATCACTCTTTATTCTTAGAGTGGCAACAATATGCTTTTGCTGCCGGTCTTCTCGAATCCTTCACTCTCCAAGATTCATTAAACAGCTTCACGAACCCCGCTCCCATGGTAACCCACACTTCCATGCCCTCGATAATGTGTCTGGACAAACTGACGATCCCATTTTTCATTCTGCTCATTGCCGATCTCACTTCTTATTATGCATTTAGGTCGACTTCCTCATAAAGTTGTTTGTAGATCTATCCTCTCCCTTCCCCCTCTCCCATTTCTTCCTTTGCACTTTCTTAAAATATTCTGTGGGAAAACCACTCTTAATCATCAAAACATTTCGTTTCATCCTCTATTAACCACCTACAACATGTCTTTCCATCCCTTCTGCTCACTTTTTAGCCTAATCAAATACATAGTCCCTGTGTCAAATTTTTCATAATAAATCATCATATGCCTCACTCTTCTCGGCTTTTGCCACAGTGTCTTCAACTCATGATATTGATTCCTGTTTACTTTCATTATCGCCTGCTTATCCCGTTCTTCTTTGCCTTCTCCTATACGAGTCTCCTTACGGTCCTCATTCCATCATCATGTCTCTTTGTAGCCCTCCTTATTCCAGATGATACCCTAAAAAAACTTTCTAACCTTATCTCTTTTTTACAAACTTCAGCTACATCACCTATTCTTCCAAATGCCATTCTCTTCAATTTCTTACAAACCTTCTTCGGAACTGTGCGCCAACTTTTTTTTTCTCCTAGTTTATACCACTTCCGTTCAAACCATTGAATTCCGTAACTGTTTCTCTCCCGAAATTCAAGCCTCCTTTAAATATCACATTCGATGGTGTCTTGCGCTACACACTATGTGCACATCGATCTTGCAACAATGAGAATCTCGTTCCAAGTCACGTTCATATGTCACTTGTGTTATATACCTTCCCATCTTACTTGCGTGTGATCTACAATCTTTCTAAAGAAGGATTCTGTCACTTGCCCATTAGTACTTATTTTGTACAAGTCCCACTCCATTCGGTCCTCTTTATTCTTCTTCGAAACATAACTTTCCAATGTCTTCAGTCCCTCTTTTCCCTTCACGAAAATTCCCATTCAAATCTACTCCTATCCATACCCCTCTCTTTTTCCTGATGTACCCTCCCTCCCTTTTATCCTTCTCACTAGAGGAACTATCCTTTCCACATTCCGCATCCATTCTGTAATGCCGTAAGAGCTTAGACACATTTAGCAACTGTTCCCTAACTCATATCCATACCAATTTCTATCTGACTTTTTATCACTTCTAGTACATTACTAACATAACATCTTGAACAATTATGCCCACACCATTTCTTTTTCCAAAAAAGCACGCAGAGTTCTACACCTTCAATTCATATATGAAAACATAAGTTAAAGCCCCAAGTACCAGTTTGGTCGATCGAACAAAATTTCTGGGGAATCTGTCACAAGTTTTCTATGTGTCGCCCAAACATCAGAAAAAGCATGCATACCTACTAAACAAATATTTATAATGAGAAATTATGATGTTTAAGAAGAGCATCTAGCGGTACTGTATGAAAAATTACCCATGGAAATCTCGGTCCCCTCTCCCAACCGAGGATTTCACATTGGTGCATTTTTCAAAAATGGGAAAGTTTCACTGCGAGCAAGTTTAAGGTATTAGTAGATAAAAGTTGGAGCTTAAAACATCAATTGCAAAGGAATCATCATGTATTTACATTTACCAAAACTAAACTCGGCTTTAAGTGCTGATGCATGGTCATCATTTCAATGACGTTTATGTAACAAATCATGAAAGACGTTCCAGTGCCTTAGATTCCTGAACAGCGTGTTATAGCGAATTCTTACAAGGAAAATTTACAGAAACACAATTACCATCTAGGTGAATATAGGGAATATGGGCACGTGCCAAACCATATGGCAGCTATTTTTTTTGCATGGATTTATATGCAATGTATGCAAATTATGTATATTAGAATCTGAAAAGTTACTACCGATATCACAATTGTATTCCTTGACCTAACAAACTGGGTATAGGCACCAAAATTGACTTTCTACACGTTTTACGTCCAAGATATGCGTCATGAAATAGATTAGCATTCAGCCATTTTGAATATTGTAAATTTCATATGCATGTTTATCAAATCAGGTGGTACAGTAGAAACAAACGACTTGGGAAATTATTAATTATCATTAAAATCGTTTTCCACCGCAAGAATATCGTTCTTAGATATGAAATGACTTTAAATGTTTACTGTTAAACATAAAACTTCAATGGTTACATGGCCGGCCATTTTGAAGTTCATTAATCATGCAAATTTATGCCATAATTACCATGTCAGAATGTTTGAAAGTATGATTATATCATATTTGTTTTCGTGACCGTTAGAAACATGGACATAGATCACCAAAAATTAGCTTTTCTGTGTTCCCATGCCAAGATTGAAAAACATGCCACATGGCGGCCCATTTCGAATTATGACAAATTAGAGCTTTCCCCTATTAGAAATTTTGGACTTTAGTATGGTGTCAGGGACCGTCAAGAAATGCATGTGAGAGTGAAAAAAAAATTTCGTGTTGCAATATTTGAAGTTGAATAAGCTAAAATACTGGACTACCCCCATCTACGCTTTCCGGCTGCGAACAATACCACCAGGCCATCACTGCGTTACGGCGATTGACACGATGACAGATCAGGAACAAATTACCAAAGCTCAGAATTCTGACTTGTTATGTTAAATAGTCCAAGGCGGACATTTTTATGTATAATTATTAATGAATGGAAAGGATTATTCAGAGAGCCCGTGAAAATGGATGTAATAGATTTTTCATGTGTCTCTCTCTGTAGTTTAGATTTCGCAACCTGCTGATCTACATAATTTTTTTAAACAAAACATGTCAGAAAAAATGAACCAGGTTTCGAACCGCCATCTTACAGCTTTCCGGGACTGCGACATACCACCAGGCCTCACTGGTTACCGGCAGTGACACGATGACAGAGGAACAATACCAAGTCAGAATTCTGACATTGTTATGTTAATAGTCCAAGCGACATTTTTATTATAATTATTAAACTGAAGAAAAGGGATTATTCAGAGAGGTGAAAATGCGAGTAATAGATTTTTCATTTGTCTCTCTCTGTAGTTTAGATAGCAACTGCTGATCTACATAATTTTTAACAAACCTGGTCAGAAAAAATGAACCAGGTATCGAACCGCATCTAGCAGCTTTCCACGGACTGCGCAATACCACCAGGCCACACTGGTTACCGCATTGACCGATGGACGAGAACAAATACCAAAGCTCAGAAGTTCTGACATGTGATGATTAAATAGTCCAAGGCGCCGACATTTTTATTATAATTATTAAGCTGAAGGAACAGGCGATTATTCAGAGAGGTTGGAAAATGCGATGTGAATAGATTTTTCATTTGTCTCTTCTCTGTAGTTTAGATCGCAACTGCTGATCTACATAATTTTTTAACAAACAGGCTCAGAAAAAATGCAACCAGGTTTCGACCGCCATCTACAGCGTCCGGGCTGCGACAATACCCACCAGGCCACGGTCTTACCGCGCATTGACACGATGACATGAGGAAAATACCAAAGCTCAAATTCTGACAATGTTATGTTAAATAGTCCAAGCGCGGACATTTTATTATAAATTATAAAGTGAAAGAAAGATTATTCAGAGACGGTGAAAATGCGATGTAAATAGATTTTTCATTTGTCTCTCTCTGCTAGTTTAGCATCGCAACTGCTGACTACATTAATTTTCACTTAATAATCTATAATAAAAATGTTCCGCCTTGGACTATTGTAACATAACCATGTCAGAATTCTAGCTTGGTTTTTGTTCCTCTTTCATCGCTGTCAATTGCGGCTAAACCCATGATGGCCATGGTGTATTGTCGAGCCGGAAAACTTGTAGATGGCGGTTCGAAACCTGCGTTCATTCTTTTCTGACATGTTTGTTTAAAAAAAAATTTGTAAGATCAAGCAGTTGCGATCTAAACTACAGAGAGAAGACAAATGAAAAATTATACATTCGCCATTTTCAACCCTACTCTGAATAATCCCTGTCCTTACACTTAATAATTATAATAAAATGATCGCCTGGACTATTTTAACATACAATTCAGAAGTTCTGAGCTTTGGTATTTGTTCCTCGTCAGGCGCTGTCAAATGCCCGGTAACCAGTGATGGCCTGTGGTATTGTCGCAGCCGGAAGCTGTAGATGCGGTTCGAAACCTGTTCAGTTTTTCGGACATGTTTATTAAAAAAATTATGTAGATCAGCAGTTGCGATCCTAAAACTACAGAGAGAGACAACATGAAAATCTATACATCACAATGTATATGGTATCAAAGTGCACCTAGACTTAAATTTGGGTCATGTATATCAAAGTTCATAGCTCATTTAATATGTGAACAACATATGTATCTGAAATGTGGTTGCAGTTCAATAACTTTGAGTAATGTTAGACAAATTTCAATGAAATTTGGTAAGATGGCGCAGGTATGAATCTATACGCCTACGGTTTGGAGTTTCGAAGTATTGATCAAAGAGTCAGACTTCATAGTTTATTAAATAATGCAAATGTTATTTGTGCCATGCGACGGGATGCTACGCTTCCGTGCCTTTTGTATTTAAAGGTCAGTGGGATGCTCATTTTGCAACATACCCTGCAGCCAGGAAAAGAAACCCATGCCCTTAGTATTGAATGAAGGCGGTCTGTGAAATCTGGAGTCAGTAATTACTAGAATTTGAATATGCGACAGAAAAACCATAGCCGTTTCATGGTACGTTTCTACGCAGGAATTTTGTCCTGGCAACGGAAAAAAATTCAAATCAGAGTCAAACAGTCCAACTATAATTTCACTAAAACTGAGTTTTCTAGCCTCCCATACTTTGCTGAAAGGATCCAGATGGGCATTTTTCTTCTAAAGACCATTGTAGTTTACAGAATGTTAATTTTTAGGCATGCAAAGAGATCCCCCTGGCCTAAAGTCTTCATTGTGCTATTACTGTAATTCAATTTATACATTAATGGTAACTGTTAAGACGTTTTGCTGATAAATTTCATGACTGTTTAAAATGTCCGAGTTATTTCCCTTTCGTGCACCCACTGAGCGAGCAGTTTGACGCATTGTTTTCGGGTTCCCGTTTGTCCCCCGGGGGGGGGAGGGGTACTCAGATTTGTTCCGACGGGGTGTGCGCTGAAGTCGAAAAACCGCGACCCTTTTTTAAGGCATTTTTGTGGAAAATGATACCTATTATTAAGGGTTTTATTAAGAAAAGTGTATTTTTTAGCATTTTAGCGATGAAATAGCGAAAATATCTAGTGTAAATCGTAAAATTTCAAAATCATGACCCATGTTTAAGGATTTTTCCCCCAAAACCATACCATGTTTAAGGATTTTTTTGCGAAAAAGTCACCTATTAGAGCGGCACACTCCCGTTTACCTTACTAGGCAAGTACCCCCCCCCGGGGTTTGTCCGTCCGTCAGTCCGTCCATCCGTACACTCTGTTCTGATTATCTAGATATCTGGATATCTCCTGGGTGGATTTTATTTATACTGTCATAGATCAAGGGTAACAGTCAATTAAGTTGGGGCGAAATAGCATTTTCCAGGGATAAGTACTGTCAGAAGTGTGTAATAGTGTTAGGGTTCAGTTAGCTAAGTAAAAGCACTTTTGGTCATTTTCAAACGTGAGTGACACGACAATTTGATAGACTTAAGGGCTCATATCTTCCCACTTGGAGGTTATGAATGGATGATGACTACCGTATTAGGAATAATGTAGGACTGGCATGTGTCATTAACAATTTGATTTGAATTCTACAATTGGTCAAGTAATTATGATTAAAAAACGGTGCGTGAGTGACACGACAAATTTTGGACATGGGTGTCTGACCATTATCGGATATGGTTGGATTCATACTAAACTAGTTCTCCAAGAGTACCATGAGTCCTAGAACATGTGCGTAAATAGATTACCTATCTAATATATGTAGTCACAACCAATCATTCCCTCTCTGTGGCAAATGGTTCCCATTACATGCCGTGAGTGACACGACAAAATGCAAATATACCCACATTAACATTAATTACCCTTGTACTAAATTCACTGTGTTACAACATATAATAAATGCTTTTATGTAATTTTCATGGAAAACTACCATCTAAGATATATCTAGTTTCAAGCCTATTGATTTCTTGCAAGTTTTGATTTTCACTCTCACGTCCACATTTGGTT
>JZLH01S0023458.1:4383-21498 GCA_001188425.1 Eucidaris tribuloides | reverse complement strand
GTTTTTTTTTTTACATTTATACATGACACTGTGTTTTATATTTCCTTTCAAGGATTGCGGGCAAAGCATGAGGTACTACAAAAATCTCTGGAGGCTCAGACAAGTGCAGTTGCCGACAAAGAAAAAGAGACAGCCAGACGCATTCAAGCTGTGAGAGAGGAAGAATGGGAAAGAGTCAACAGGCTGGAAGGAGAAAAGTATGGACTCAGTTGTCTGTTTTGACATTCAAATATATTTTGCTCAGAGTCAACAGCTGTATTGATATTCAATTTACTGATTTAATCATTTCTTTCTTTCTTATGTATTTCTTTTCTTATTTCTTTGTGTATGTTAGTAATTTCTTTATTGAAATTGTATGTTTGTTATTAATTATTTACAAGTTAATTAATCACACATATTCTTCCTCTATTACTAGCAATTGCATTTTCATCTTCAGGAAATTATTCAGACCTCGTATATTACAAAGACCCCCACCCCTTTCAAAAATTTACTTGGGGAAAAAAAATCACTTCAAACTAAATTGTGCTCATAACCAAGTAAAAGTAAAGGTCTTAATGTCTGTTAAATTCATGATTTTTAGAAACCCACATAATGTAAATAAATACTTATTATCATTTCAAAAGTTCTAAAATGTTAGCATCTTTCTGGTACCATTGTCCTCATATAATATAAAAAATGGGATTTTTTGTATAGTTTTATCATTTTGCTTCTATATGGAACTGGTATGATCAGGTGGAATGAAGCACTGTCTACCACAAGGTTGTGTATATGCAGTAGATCCTATTGCAACTTCCTATTCACTTATCTTTTTTTTTGTACCACTCCCTCCTCCCTGCACCCCCAATCCCAGACTTGACTTGGAGGCCCGTCTACAGGAGTTTGAGAGGTTAAAGATTGACGAGGAATCCCAGAGGTATGCTGACAAGGAGACTAGTGAGGAGAGGGTCAAGGCTGCAGAGCGTCAGCGAGAGCAGGCAGAAAGAGAACTACAGAGTATCAGGTGATTTACATGTCATCTTAAGCTCTTTGACTTAATTAATTAATTTATTAATTAATTTATTTATATTTATTTATGTATGTATTTGTTTATTTATTTATTTATTTATTTATGTATTTATTTATTTATTTATTTATTTATTTATTTATTTGTTCATTTATTCTTTCCATAGAAGGGCTGATTTTTTTTTACATGTAGCTGATTTACAAAGGAGTCCATGTACAGAAAAAAATTATACAATGATACAAACATAATCAACAAATGAATTAAAAATAAAATATATCAATGTATGAACAAAATACATTGGTCACAATTGATGCTCAAGTAGAAAAGAATGTCAGCATAAAAGGATAAAAATGAAATAACTGAGAGAATGAAAAAAGATAAAATACATAACAAATAATTTCAAAAATATGTGACAGCAAGAGCAGATATAAAAAAAATAAGAATGAAAAATAATACTGTATAATAATATACTAATATACTAATAATAATATACTGTGCCATATATCTCATCTCATGTACATATATTTTTGTGATTTTGCTTTAAATTGGAGAACTTGCAAGAGTATTTTTCACTCTTATTGCATTTTTATTCATTTTGTACAGGTAAAGCAGGAAGTTTAAATTTTTACAGTTTAGTCACAAATTTGCAGAGAAAACTTGATCCATTTTGTTCCTAATCAAAGTGTAACCCATAAAAAGAGTTGTTGCATTTGCACAGATTTATTGGAGTCATGAACAGATAATGCACTATATTCTATATTCCTGTATCACACTTATTTTCAATAATGCTGATTACAATTTAACTTTCTTAAAGGCATTGTATAACAATGTTTCCAGTTTAAAAAATCTGAGCTACATGATTCCCCATGTTACCAGTGTCTCTGATATGGTGAAGCCCTGAAAAAAAATTACAGTTTAAAACGATCATAAGGTGCTTTAAAAAAGTGGAAATCATTGAGAGACCATTCCAGCTTTCCCCATAGACTGCTGTGTTGCAGAATTTCCTATCAGCTGAGAATAAATAATGTGCCAATATGTATCTGTACATATTTTACAAGTGGCAGCATATGGTAACTGTCCAAACTTTTGTGTTCTAGGGTGTTTATTCGTCCATTCAAACACTGTCAGATATGTCAGATAGCAAAGTTCAACAATTTTTTAAACATGTCTTCCACAGTGTTATATAGCGTCTTTAACTAATTACTTGTTTCAGGATTAGCTTACATGTAGTGAAAATTATAACCTCATGAATAATGTGTTTTTACCTCCATCTACAGAACAAAATTAGAACACCAAAATTCATTACACCAAGAGCTTGAACAAACACAAAGTGCAGCTGGCCAGCTACGTGAGAAATACACAAGGTTAAAATCTGAACTGCAAGACGCACATGCAACAGAACAGGACCTGATGGCTGAAAATGACAAGCTGAAAGGTACGTGAATTGTGGTGACAAGTAGAATATTCATATTAAGCATTTCTCACAATGAATTTGTCACTTACATTGCAATTATTGAATGTATTTGATGAAATGATTTAGCTCTCATTACCAATAAAGTCAAACGTGATGTAACCAGATGGCTATTAATAATTAAGAGATAAAGATTTTCAAGAATGTTCAGACACCCACAAAATCTATAGTAAATTTCTGTTTGGAAATCATATCCCAGGGGTTGTTAAATTGTGAAAACAATGACTGTAAATTTATACTGCACAATTTTGCACATCTCCGAAATACTAACTAACACTTTCAATATGAATGTTAATCCTCTTCATTTGAACAGCATCTGTAGATTTGCTGCAGGGCGAGTTAGTCTTGGCCAAGTCTGGAATAGAAAAGGAGAATGAAGTTGGAAGCCAGAGACTGGCCCAGCACAAGATGGTGTGGCTGGACGAGAAGACACAGCTTGAGAGGAGACTAGACGAGCTGGAGAGAAAGTTGAAACATTCCCAGAAACAGAGGGATGATGCAGCCCAGATGCACGTAAAGGTAGACAGTTTTATATTTCCACCACCTTGCCTTTTGATTATGTTTCAGTAAACTTTGTAGTTTGTAGTTTGTCGGGCAAAAGAGCCTAGCATATGTTCCCGGCAGAAGGGCCTTAACACTAAATTGTCTCCAACATGAAAACCGTTGGATTTTTTACATGAAATCAAAGAAATGTGATATTTTCAGATCCTTCAATATTTCTCAAATTAGAGAAAATTTGCTGTTAAGGCTCTTCTCCTGGGAACATATGCTAGGGCCCTTCTGCTGGACAAACAACAGTTCCATCATGTCTAATTATCCCATTTACTACTCTCTTTGATCCAAATCATTTGGATTAGTACACTTAATGACTGACCAATTATCTTCACACGTTAAATGTCTTATAGAGTTGCACATGCATGCAATTTGTAGTTAACTCAGGTCCCAAAACCTTTGAATATGAAAGTTAATAGTGTAGCTAGTTCTTTGTACCAACATTTATGTTGGTGAAATGACAAAAGAAACGGTTCTTTCTCCAAATCAAAATTAATTTTTAGGAAATTGTCATCTTTATGCTTTTCACATTTCTGTTGGTGATAACCAAGGATTCAACCAGCTATCTTCTGATTTGTATGGCACTTCTTAAATACATTACAAAGAAGTGTTTACACCACAATGTTGGTCTGCAAAGTAAGAAAATATTAGAACTCACTACATCAACAAAGTTGTATTGATGAAACTGAGGGAAATATTCTGGTAACATCTCATGAGTAATGAAAATTGAACACATGACTGTGTATGGTATATACAATATGTTTGTAATATATTCTTGTGATATAATTTTGTTGTTCAATTATTAATCTGAAATGAATTTGATTTATTAATAAATTTTTAACTATTTTATGAATAGTACATACCAAGTATCATTTCATTGTGTTGTGATTATTATGTCATGGTTATCATTAATGTATTGTGGTACAATCTTCTTTTTTCAGAAAAAGAAAAAGTATCAAAAAGTAGTGAACAAACTGCAAGACAAGCTGCAACTACTTGAAGCCCAAAATGAACAACTAGACCTTGAGAAACAAGCATTAAGGTGAGTGTATTTAATTTTTACCAGTTTATTTATAGATATATTTCCTTAGTCATTTATTCGATTTCCGCAGATGTACTTGTTATTGATTCCTGTTTTGGAGTTGTTGATCATTATGATACTATTTGTACCTAAACATATATAAATTAGTAACTATAGCAAAATAACTATACCACATGCATTTGAAAAATACTGGCATATTTTGTTCTGAATGCTTTTATTTAATGGCATTTTGAATTACTAAAGATATGGATGAATGAAATGACATATGAGTGACTTCAGCTGGAGTTTTGATACTGTATACGCCATATATTTAGCGTCCATATATTTCGTGGTTTTGCTTCAAGACAGGGAATTCACGAAAGTATATTCTCACAATTTTATTGTATTTGCATTCACTTTGTGCAGAAATATCAGGAAGTGAAAATTTTCGCATTCAGTAAGTCACGAAATTCACGAAAATAAAACCACCTCAAAATATTCAGCGTATACAGTAGTATTCATAGCATCCCTTAAGTGTTTGTCCACCCAAGTAATCTCCATTTTACTCTCTCTCCGGGAAATATATTTCTCAGAAATCAGATACCAAAGGAGACATACACCAAGGCCGTGCGACGGCTGCGGGACTTACAGCGCCGCCACAGCGAATTCCGTAACCTGCTGACATCGGCCAACGTGTCCCAGGTTCCCATCGGTGGGGTATCGTTCATGGCTGCTTCTATACCCCACCCCGTGGATGCATCTAGTCCTTTTGGCATGAAGGGAATGCAGGTGAGCTCCTAGTCTATAAAAACTTGAAAATCTGTATGCTGGTACTCATTATCCTCACCTTCCCGTCCAATTTACTCCCACTCTCCTTCCCATCCTCACCCCCCCCCCAAATTCTATTACTCCCATTGTTTTGTCCTCCTCCCTTGCCCTCCTCACATCCCTCCCATCCTCCTCCCCTTCCATTCCTCCATTCCCTTTCCTTGCTTTTATGCAGCTCTAAAGGTGAAATTGCTTGTTGATCATATGCCAGTAGCATGAATTGCAACAGTTAAATTACAGTTGTAAAATGACATGTAGTATGCTGTTGTTTTGTGAGTCATGGCCATTAGCAAGATGGTTAATTATTCATAGATGATTGATAGTCAGGAAAGAGGGGTCTTTTAGTTCAATGTTTGGTTTGTTTGTTTGTTTGTTTGTTTGTTGTATGTATGTTTGTTTGCTTCCACTGAAAGTTGAGTTGTCAAATTAATAATCCCCAAAAGGGTTAGTCAGTCTGAAGCATCAAAAGTCTGAAACAGATTCTTGATATTACTTTGGTGGTTTGAAAAATAAGTATTCAATTTGAGTTTTAGAAAAGTGACCGAACTATTAAACCTGAAATAGCCCATTCATCTAACACTCTATACAACAATCAAGTACAGTTTATTTATACGAGTCCCATTCACCTTGAAGTGGGCTATTTTGACTCTTTTTCCAATGTGCATGAAATAACCCATTGTGAAGTTACCATAAGAAATGTTGATTTTTTTTCCAATCATTGAAAATATTCAGTCATTGACTGTATAATTAAGTTGTTACAAAACAGACTGTTAGGAAAAATCTGTTCAGTATATGTATCTGCTTAGCAGAGTATGTTTTCAATGTTGTTTAAACTTGCTGGCGAAAGCTGAGGTGTTTTCACATGTAGCAAGCATTGAGTTACATACCTTTGGTAACTGATCTTGTATTGAATTTTAAGTAGGATAACTTTAGTATGAATTTGCCTAATAACTGCTAGTTACTTTTATGATTATTATGCTTTTAGCAAAAGAAATACCCATCCCCTCGCAGCAAACCTGATATCCGATATAGCCTTGTGTCATCGACATCTCCTACAAGATCGCCAGTGGTAAACAGACACTAATACTCGTATGATATCTTGTGTGCAGTGAATTGCATTGACTTGGGTGTGGGGTGACATTGTTTTTAATCAGTCATAAATAAATCAGCTGGCACTTTTCACATCTTTCTTGAAACTTTTGCATCATGATATATTCTTTTCTGTTTAAAGGCAATAAGTACTGTGGCATATCAAGTGTCTAGTAATGAATGGAGATAACCAGGTTGAACAGTTTTGGGTAATCAGTATCTATCTGCAACTTGCACTTTGAGTATTGGAAATTGGATAGGTGGAGGGCGTGAATAACTCTTGAAACACCCCCCCCCCACACACCAACACACAACACCATCACACACAGACACAGGAGTTTTGTTGGTTTACCAATTATTATTACTGATGAAGGTAATTATCTCTGTCCTGCATTGAGTGGGTTTTAACGAATAAAGACTGTTTAAGGAGTTTGATACTAAAATAACATAAAAAGAAAAGATACAATCCTTTGCTGTATCAAAAATAATTGTTCTCATATCACAATAAAATCCTAACATTGTCATGGTCTGAAAACAGTATTGCTGTAATTAATGTGTCTATACAGCGTGAACACAAAATTTCTGTTGACTGCATCATTTATATACATGAAACAAGGTAATTTTTGCTGTTTATCCAGTATATGGAAGCTATTTCCTTTTACAGTCAATGCTGGGAAAAATTCAGCTCTTGCTGCTCTTTTTAAAACTACCTTAAATGTACATGTAAGTGCACATGTATATGCAAGTCATATGTGATCATGCACCTCAATGAACTTATACATCTACACTGCACTATGTACAAAGTACAGAATATTGATCACTATGCATTTATCAAAATGGTTCACAAATGTAACTAATCAGAAACACTTAGTGTTTTTGCTTTAATTCACTTTGTTGACAACCCATGCTTTCTTGAATAACAATGTGGAAAAAAGAGGGAGCAAAAAAAAAGGGTACTTCACATTTAGTGAAAATATCTCTATCTGAACTTGTATTATAAAGCCAGGCCGGGACCCATCACAACAGTACCCTTATAAAGTCGCAATCTCTGAATATATAAAACAGTCATGAAATGATACTAGGAATTTGTCAGATAGTTAAAATAGGTTATGCAATGTATAAACAAATCAGAAGATATATATTTTTTATGGGTACTTAGAATGTTGCAAATCAGCCATGTCGGTATTACAAATTTCCGGTATATTTATTTTGCTGAAAAAATACCATTAAAACCTGGTATATCGGTAGCGGGCTGACACTAACAAATGCAAGTGTTGACTCGATGCTGTATGGACTACAGGCACAACATCGATGACAATGTGTGGGACTGAAACAAACAGTCAATTATTGACTGATTATATGACAGTTGAAACGATGTATAAGTTCAAAATATTTTTAAAACGAACATACCACTATCATTGGTAATGAATATCAATAACATCAACAACAATGAATCGCTTGACTCATGAAAATCCAGATTAAAACATTTTTATAAAAGAAATTTCCCTCTGCATGTCAGCCTCGCCTGTGCAATGAAAACATGGGATCGCAAAGCTGCATGGTCACGGCGCGCGCAATCAGTTTTTTCCGCCTTCTAAACATATGCCCTAAATGGTAAATGACCGTGAAGCACAAAAGGTGTTACTGTCTATGTAGCACGCAGGAGTCGGCAAAAAGTTGCAACATGTCTGTGCAAGCATGTGAAAGCAGTCTGCAATCGGCAAATTCCGCGTGAATATTTAAAGAAATATTGCTTTTTGAAGCAATTTATTATAGAAGGAAAGAATAAATATAACATGAATTGAAAATGGATGTTGATGTTTTGTTGATATATAGAAAAAACAGAAACAAAAAATATTGACAAAAGTCAATATAGCAAAATGTTTTAAATGGCAATACCGGCAATACCAACAAATAAAAATATAATTAAAAACGATATACCGAAAGTTGCAAAATCATCTCATTAGCTCATCCGGCCCGAAGGGCCCGATGAGCTTATGCCATGGCGTGGCGTCCGTCGTCCGTCCGTCCGTCCGTCCGTCCACAGTTTTGAAAATGTTTCTTCTTCGTCATTTCTCAACCGATTTTGATTCTGATTGTTTCATATGATAGGGCTAGGTGGGGGATTTAAAACTTCTACACAGAATCGTGAAATTCATTATACATGTTAATTTATACAAATTTATTCGAAATCACAAAAAATGCTTCTTCTCAGCCATTTCTCTACCGATTTTGATTGTGATTGCTTTATTTGGTAGGGCTGAGTTATGCACATTAAACTTCTACACAGAATTTTGAAATTATACTCCATTAATTAATTATGGTAATTTATGCAAATTTATTCCAAAAATAAAAATTGCTTCTCCCACATTTCTTGACCGATTTTCATTCTGTTTGTTTGATCTGATAGGGCTAGGTGGGGGCTTCAAGACTTCTACACAAAATTTTGAAATTAATCAATTATGCAAATTTAAAATTAATCAATTATGCAAATTTAAAATTAATCAATTATGCAAATTTATGCAAATTTATTCAAAATCACAAATAAAATCACCAAAAATGCTTCTTCTCATTCATTTCTCAACCAATTTTGATTTAGTTTGCTTTATCTGGTAGAGCTAAGCTTGGTAAATTGTACCACATGAAATTTCGGATATATGATGTTGCGAGATGCCGGATGAGGGCTACATCTTTGACGTTTTCTAGTTGTAGATGCATAAATACTTGCCTTGTGTCTTTGCTCGTGCAGGTGTTCATCTCTGTGGTAATTTAACATCTAGTATTGCTGATGTTATTCCTTGCAGATTTGTCCATGGAGTGCATGGAGCATTTTATTCTGGCTCCTTGTGTTTTTCACCATAAAACATAGATTGTACAGGTGGAGGCACCCCTGTCTGCAGCTGATGATTCTTCTGTTGGTCTTTTTTTTTCACTTATGTACTTTTGTTTTCTTTCTTTCTTTATCTCATTTATCATTTTTTTCCCATTTTAACGGTTATCTGCCCCCCCCCCTTAAAAAATTCCTGGATGTGCAACTGATATGGATCCTGTTCTGATTCACCTGTTGGAGACAATTTCAATTTAATTTTGGTGTAATGTGCGTTTTTCATAGAGTGTAGGGTGAGATATCTCAAACTTGATCCTCAATGGGTTAATAAGTCCTTTTCAATAAATTGTTTGCAATGAACAGCTTTGATAGTTCCTCTGCAACTTCAAATTATCATGCAGTAATTGTGGCCGTTCCAGTACTCTTTTAGATAATCTTTATATGTTTATTTTAGTAGTCAAACAAAATCTTTTTGCGTGAAGATTTTGTAATTTGTTTCATTCTTTCATTGTGCCCTTGTGAAGAAGATGTCTTTGACAACTGCTGCAACTTTTCTTAGGTGTGCAAAGATCTACAGGTGCTCTATGTTTGTTTATTTCCTGACTGACTGTCCACCTTCCTGTCAGAGTTGGGAAACTATCTCATGCAAAATGTCTGCTCTACTAGAAAAGATGAAAATTCTGCAATGTATTTTTGGAGCTGACCAAATGTACATAGAAAAACCAATGAGCTAATATATACTATCAAGCTATACAGTGTGTCTAAAAAAATTGTGCAAGTGAAAAGCGCCTCTTTGGCAATTAGAAAATACTCTTGTGACATGATGGTCACATCACCGCTAAGGGCAATGTCTCATCTTTCAAATGCTGTTTGTTTTGTTCAGTTTGCTTGTTTTAATCCTGAGATATGTATATTTAAAAACAATTGTGGGATTTTTACTACAGTCCGTACTATAAGTGGTACAATTGTGATTTCACCCTTTTGTCATTTACAATATATCTCAAGATTAAAATAAGCAAATTGAACAAAACAAATGACATTTAAAACTTAAGACTATGCCCTTAACTTTGATGTAAGCATCATGTTACAACATAATTTGTAATTGCCAATTGTGGGTGCTTTTTACTTGCACATTTTTTTGACATGCTGCAGCACATCTCCAAAAAATGTAAAAGTGAAAAGCACCCTCTTTGTGCTGTTCAATTTGTTTATTTTAATCTTGAGATATGTTTAGTTAACAACAACGGGTAACATCACAAATGTGCCTTTGGCCATAATATTATCATTAACTCTAGTAAAACTGGCACATTTGTGATTTTACCCTGTGGGCTTTCGTTTGTTAACAAAACATATTTCAGGATTAAAACAAGCAAACTGCACAAAACAAATGGTATTAGAAAGTTGAGACTTTGCCCTTGACGTTGACAAAAACTCATGTCACAATAGTATTTTCTAATTGCCAAAGAGGGCGTTTTTCACTTGCAAATTTTCTTTTTTGAGACACACTGTATATTGGACTGTAGGGCAAGGCCATTTTTCATGATTTTCCGTAGTCCCATCCATGGTATTTTACAAATCCTTAATGATGATTATTCAAATATTACTACACCCATAAATCTGGTTTGTTATCCTAATACCATGTGCATGTTTTTGAGAAAATTAATCAATTAGGACGGTTATTTATAATGTCATGACCGAGTACGTTTTAGCAGTGTACAAACCACCGGGGACTTTCACCGTGTGCAAAATTAAAATAAAGTGGCTGGAATGTCATTCCGTCATATCCTCGTTCGCAAACTAGGGAGTGCTTGACAACCTATGCAGTCACAATGCTTTTGTGAAACCGCAAATGTTTGAAAACTGAATAGGAATTTTGGTGAGGCATTTGAGTGCAGCCATTCTATAAATAATGGAGAACTGCGTGAATTGCTTTTGTTAGGTTCATACAAAAGAATACCTTCTCTGCCAGTGCATTCCAATGTGCCTAGAGCCACAGGCATTCATAATCATTAATAACATAAGTGTAAAGACCAATCTAGCGAGAAATGTTCTTGTCTGTGAAATCGCTATTAACGGTGATTCCTTCTTCTGCGAATGGGACTGAGTAATTTTCCTCACTAATTAGTTGATTATCTCATCAATGCACGTGTAAAATTTGGAGAACAAAGGCTTTTTCTCATCAGCAACTTCATCTTAATCAATTTGTGATGCTATTTTTGAATACCACTCTGGAGACTGTGGAACTTTTTTTCTAGAGCGATTTTTGGTCCATGCCCTACAGTTCATATTGTTGCTGGGTTGACAAACCTTGTACATGTATCTCAATCGAATATTAGATGTTCAAGAAAGCTTAACAATAAAACCAAACAAACCAAACACATAAGATCAGGTTTCTATAGTACTGAAATGAATGAAATTGCCTTTTTACCCAGTAATAATTGAACTATCGCTTGAGCAGAAATCTGAGATATGGACAGAGTAAAATTTGGCCACCAAGTTACAAGCTGACATAATAATTTCCACCAAAAATTGAAATGATCAGATTTTGTCACTCTAGCAATCATATCATATTCAAACTACATCAGGGATTTCAATTTTGCAGTAGGTCACTTGTGTTTGAAACACATGCCCGTAAACCTGCATAATCTATAAATCAATTTTTGTTTCTTTGTACAACAGAACGATGATTTGGCTGCCATCCGCACAAGGCTTGATGAACTAGGCGAGAACCAGAAGTTACAGATGGACGCTCTGCTGGGAGGAGCAGGGGGTAGTATACCACTGACGGCAAGATCCGAAATGGAGAAGGAAAATGAGCGTGCTATGACCCCAGAAGGGAGTGGTATGGATCTGTTGGATTTATAACAGATATTAAGAACAATCTACAGCAGTATTTGATTTATTTATTATTATGAATTAAAACTTTCATTATATGATCAAAGTTATTGCTTTTTGGGAGTTGGGAAAGGGGGAAGGGGCTATGTATTTATTGGTCATTGCGTTTGTGTGTTGTGACAGCCCATTACTCTGATGCAGACTACATAACCATTTTGATTTATCAAAACTGTTTTAAAGAACTTAGTACTTCATTCAAAAATTTAATTTTCAAATTATCATGTTCTCTAATCTTACTGTACAGGGTGTTCCTTTTTTTGTATTCCTTTTTTTAATTTACCCTGAGTGAGCTCATTTTAAACCACTTTGACTTACAAACTTGAATAAGTCGGCACTCTTTGCTTTGATGTTATAGTTAATTTTATGATTAAATTTGCTGTTTTACACGTTTTTATACATAGATGAAATAATTACCCATCAAACAATTTGTGGTCACATACCGTTACATATAAAGTCACAAACCATGCCACATTCCATATTACGTATTATTTATACCAAGCAGAAACCTCAGTTCACAGATTTGTTTTTAAGGTATTTCACCAATTTTATAAAAACGACATAAGTGTGTATATACAGTATGTGTGTCAAAGATTTTGTGCACCTGAGAGAAGAAATACAATCTTCATCTGTTTCATACAATATTGTTTGAGAATTTGTGTGATTTTTAATTTCGCTGCCGAGATGTGTGTGTGTGTGTGTGTGTGTGTGTGCGTGTGTGCGTGTGTGCGTGTGTGCGTGTGTGCGTGTGTGCGTGTGTGCGTGTGTGCGTGTGTGCGTGCGTGCGTGCGTGCGTGCGTGCGTGCGTGCGTGCGTGCGTGCGTGCGCGTGTGCGTGTGTGTGTGGGTGTGTGTGTGTATGTGTCTGTGTGTGTGGATGTATGTGTGTGTGTTTGTGTTTATGTGTGTGTTTTGTTGTGTGTGTGTGTGTGTGTGTGTGTGTGTGTCTGTCTGTCTGTCTGTCTGTGTGTGCATGTGCAAGCTATCTCTGCATGTTGATACATATACAATCAAACAGTCACCTTTACCAAATACCCTGAAACTGCATGACTCTTGAAAACAGGTGCATTGTATGTGGATTTGTGCATATGTGTTTGTTTATATGTATTTATGTTTTTAGTTGTGTGGATGTTTATGGATGTATGTGTGTTTCGTGTTTGTGGATGTGTGTTTGTGTGTGCGTGCGTGCGTGTGTGTGTGTGTGTGTGTGTGTGTGTGTGTGTGTGTGTTTGTATATTTGTAATCCCTCCCAAACAACAAGGATGTAAGCATGACACTCCCCATTCAGACCAGGGTCGTTGCGCGATTTCCTACCTTGTGCAGACATTGCATATTAAAAATCACCTCCCCAAATTTTACACATGTGGGCCGGTTGCCATTTTGGATGGAGTGTGTCCTCAATTGGCGGTAGAATATCACATGTGTATGTCCTCATTTGCATGTCTGTATTCAAAAGTTATGTCCCCGTTTGGGAGGGATTACAAGTATGTGTGTGTGTGTGTGTATGTGTGTGTGTGTGTGTGATGTGTGTGTTTGTGTGTAATCGCCTTCAACCGGGGACGTAAGTATGACACTCCACATTCAGATTGGGGACGTTTGGAAAACGGGGACGGTCCCCACCCCTCAAATGGCCAGCAATCAAACGTAGATGGCGCTAAAGCGCCTTAGAAAATGGCCCAAAATTTGTGTGCACCCCCAACGTCCCCGGTTACTGGTGAAATATCATACACATACACAAAACTTCCTCGATTTGCATGTTGTACATGGGAGTGTGTGTCCTCGATTGCATGTTGTTATATGGAGTGTGTTTGTTTGTTTTTTACTGTCCCCGTTTGGCGGCAGTTACACGTATAGGTGTGTGTGTGTGTGTGTGTGTGTGTTTTAACTATTTGCTATGATTGTGTCCATTTGCATAAGACGTGATAGGGGTTTGGTCATGAAAAGATGTCTTGTGATTTTTAATGTAAGTGTCGGGTACACATATTAAGAAATGTATTGCTAAAAATAGAATACCAATGGAATATTGCTACTTGGGAGATTGTTACTTGACAAAAGTCAACCAAATTGTAAAATCAAATGGCTTTTCCAGGAATCTACTTATTCCTTATTAATTATAACTGACAATTACTGTACTTTATATCCCAGTTACTAATCTTGCACACTGCTCTCAAGCCCCCCATTCCCCCGTCCCACAGGGGCAGCGCCTGGGTAAAATCTTAGGAGGGGCAAAATCCGTGGGGGAAATTTTCCTGCCCCCAAAAACATTTCACTAGCCAAACTGCAAGCCAAATGACATCCGACTGGGATGGGGGGGGGGGGGGCGCCAAGGGGCCGACGAAAGGCATTTTTTGCCTGAAAAAAAAAATTACTAGCCAAATCCCAGTAAAACCCCCGTCATCTTAATTATTTTGAGAACAAAATGGGCAGTCGCCCCCTTCCCCCTCCCATCCTGTGGCACCGCCCCTGCCCCTAAAAAATAGCAAACACACAAAAGTATTAAACAAAAAATAGAACTACTGTGCCGGTCGTATTTGGGGGGAATGAAGAAGTGACTGAGTTAGAAGTTAGATATGAAACCCACCTTTCGCACAAAGTGCACATCCGGGGCATTAATGAAATCTTCAAACAGTGTTTCCTGCTTTTTTCCCCTTTTAGCATGTGTGTGACTTTTCAAGTTTCTGAAAAATACATGAACGTTTGGGTGAATGTATGATCAATGGTTTTGTAACAAAGATTTGAAATTGAGTTTGGTGGAACTTCTATATCAAAAGTAAAAAGAGCAATAAAAAATTCTTCACAAAATGTTACTGAACACTTTATGAGCTCAAATGATTTGCTTCAAACTAAAAGCAAGAGAGAATAGACACAATCCTGCGAATTACCTTCCTACTTGATTATTTATGGGTTGCAAGACAAATGGGTATTTTTCCTCGAAATATTTTGTATACGACTTAATGGCTTAGCTGAAATCAAATCAAATACATCGAACCCACAGACATTTACATTGAAGCAACAGTCTCATGATGCAAACGAATATGTGAAGAATTGGAAGATTTTATTGAATGCTGTATTAAGGATTATCAGTATAAATTATTATTCAAGCATTAGGATAAAGTAACATAAGACTGTGAATATGTTGTAGCGGTATGTTATATATCATGATAAGAAAAATGCTCTAACGATATCTGTCTTTTAAGATACTTGTATATTCAGCCAAATGTATCATAAAATGTGATTTTCATTAAGATGGATAGACGTGAAATACGATTTACGTATAAAAGTAAAAGTGTACAACATGCACGTAATCGCAATAATCATACTCGCCAGAGACACCTTGTTTTATGTTTATTTTGTTGTTATTGTTTATTTTTGGCAGATTTTGCCAATTGCGTATATAGTGATTCGCACATCTGACACCCCCCCCCCCACTCCCATACGCACAATTGTTTACAACCTCGAAAGAACATTTTTACATTTGGCTGAACCATTTTGGTTTGGTGTATTGGCTGTTGTTAATACATCACATTGTAAGCAGCAGTAAGAATGAATCATTATTGCTTCATAATTACAATAAAGCACTACTTTTTAGACCATGCAACATAATTTGCGCCATTTTCTAGACGTCTTTTTCGATGTACTCGAACGATTTGCCTTAGACCTAAAGCATTTCCACGTTCTCAGAAAAGGTCGCTTCTTCTTTTTCTCAGGCATAGTGGCTTGCTCTATCACAATTTGTTCGTCTTCTTTCACACCACCTAGCTGAATGGCAGGATTTTTCACATTAACGTTATCATGTATAATGTACTGACTGGTCACGTGATCTGTATTTACTATCAGTTCATCATCACCATCTTTATCCATTTGTAATGGTGTGATGTCAGCATTTACGTCTTTAATTGTGTACATCGGCATGTCATTGTTAACATCCAATCCTGTATTGTGGCAGTTCATGAATGTGTCTTGAACAACGAAGGCATTATCTGTTCCTGAATCAAAGACTGACTTGGGAAGATTTATGAATCCGACCGATTCTACCACTGTCAAGGTATCCGCAAACATTTGATTCATCAGCAATTGCCTACTTTCAACCTTCCATCGGTAATAAGACGAATTCAGATCTATCAACTGAAAGTCTGCTTTCAACGTGATGGCGAAATGTTTGACTTTAGTCAAAATGACGGAGAAGTCCTCATCATTTGCGAACATGAAGTCTTTCATTTCAAACGTCGATAAAAGAGAAGATGGTGACCATTCACTTTCTCTTTCATCAGTGTCTAGTGTTGATGGAAAGTCCGAATTCTCATTCTTTGGTGACTCTGGTACGACGATGGGTTGTAGTGGTGTGATTGAGGGTTGCACATAGTCCACTGACTGCAACAAACTCTTTGCTTGTTCCAGTTCCAGACGGACGTCACTCTGCATCCTTTGGAAGATCCATCGATCGTAGTCTATTCTCAGTCGTCTCATCTGCTCGTCAGCCTTTGCCGCAACATCGGCATACGAAAGACTGGTATCTTTCACAGCATTTGAGCCATCATTTTGATTCGGAAATAGTTTCTTTGAGCAAGATGAGGATTTGATCCGAGGCTTATTGTCTTTGGCAAGGTTTGTGCCGGTCTGTTCACTGGCCTCACGTGGCACCGTCTTTGCGGAACTGACCTTCCACTTCTGAAAGACGACCTTTAGCTCAATCAATTGAAGCTCTGCTTTTGCTGTGAGGATGTCATACTTGATGCGGTCATCTTTGACACGAGCCACATCTTCATCATCGTCGGTTCTGCTGTTTTGTGAACCAACTTCGATGATGTTTTCTTTTGGGTCTCCTGTAAGAACATGGATATCAATCCATCGATCATATCCCGTTCTCAGCTCCATCAACTGTTGGCGAGCTTTCTCCATAATGGCCACAAATTCACTGTCCCGATCTGTGACGGCTCTGCAAAGAAATAAAAGGAATGGTTGGCGTGAAAGTAGAGGTTAAAGACGAATAAAGCATTAAAATTTAATGTAAACAAAATGAGAGACAAGAAACTTATTAGTTGTGAATCTTATGGCAAACAATTAAATATACACATGACAATTGTATTTTAAGTTCAAAAGAACCTGTTAAAGCCCAAGTATAGTTTTGGTCGATCAGATAACGTTTTGGTCAATTGTCACAAAGTATTCAATTGTCACCCTAAACACAAGAAAATAACATCAAACCTTTTGTTTAAATAATATTGTTTATAATGACAAATTTTGAAGTTTGACTTATAGGAGAATGTGTAGTGGTAAATGAGCATTACCTTTATAATTTAGGAAATGTCGGGGTCCTCCCCTGCCCCCTACATTTTACATTTTAAGTAGTTACTGAAAAAAATGGAATAGTTTCAGATTGAGCAATTGTCAGGGAATTGATAGCTCATATACGTCTATGAAAAACATAATAGT
>JZLH01S0023452.1:9586-20220 GCA_001188425.1 Eucidaris tribuloides | reverse complement strand
CGAGACAACGCTTGGCGTTTGCCTTGTTAGTAGGGAGTTCGGTGAAATCCTGTTTATCAAAATCATATCTGCTAGTACACAAAAATGTTTCATTGAACTGTGTACAAAATCTACAGAACTGGGTCACTTTTTTTGTGTTTTTGTCAGATTTGAAAATAAAGGAGGCAAAAAAACCTATAGAGAAGTAGTACCACCTGAAAGCTTTAAGTGTGGGGATTATTTTCCACTAATTTGTTATGATGCTAGTCTTTGCACTAAGCTGCGATTTGTTGACAGAATATTTTTGTAGTTGAAAAGAAAGAATATAATTATAAGTCAGTCTTATGTAATGATATGACAACATTTTGGCCTGCTATGAATTTCTTTCTTCAAGCTTTCCTATGGTACCAAACTTGTGTTTCTAAAGAAAAATTAAAAAGTCACCGACCTCCCTACATGATTTAGGTCCCTAAAACCTAGGATTACCCATTATTTTATCATATTTAACGTTAGATCTAGCTAGATCTACATGATTTTGTGAAATTTAAGGACTCAACATTTCAGCCAGTAGGGGCACACGCACGCTCCGCCACACCTACTATGTATTTGGTTCTAAGCAGAAAGCTATACGGACCACATACGCCCTCTACAGTACTGGAAAATATGAACAAAGTTTGCACTGTCTGTTTGTCTATCTGTCCTTAACATACAATCACCATTGCTGGTTGTCGCGTACGTGCCAAACACGCTTAAATTTGGAAATGTGCTTTAGCGACAAGATTATTGATAATGATATTTACTGAATCCAGTTTAGTTTTAAATGCCTTGACGGAGGGAGAATTCCTGGTTTCATCATCCAATAAGTTCCATTCAGGAATGGTCTTGGGATATAGGGAGTGCCGGTAGCAGTCCTTGTTAGTGCCAATAGTTTCATATTTAAGAGATCCTGACTGTCTGGTGTGTTGTTTCCTTAAAGCCCAAGTTTAGTTTTTGGGATTTGTTTTTTATTTGAAAGCTTTATGCCCAAAAGTCATATCCCAGCAATAAGAGATTGTGAATGTCTTTAGTGTTTTTTTTTAATGAAAAATCGTCGGGGGGGGGGGGGGGGGTCGAGATTTTCGACTATATTTTACATTATACATGTAGCATCCAAAGGGTTAATAAGGTTGTTAAGGTTATATGAATTATACCTCATCAGAAAGAGCAGACTCTGCTCTTTGTATAAAGCTTTCAGACATTGTATCATGTGACTTTGGTATTTAATATTTTCGTCTCCGCCACTTCCAAAATTTGGCATTTTTTGATAACTATCACGCAAAAACAAGTATATATGATTCAATTTCCAAAATGGCGAACATTGTGATGGTAAAAAGAAGCATATTTTTATCTGAATTTAGTTGAATTGAAAATATTGTTGCATAATTATCAATTTTAAAGTCATTGCCTTTAGTGACTTTTTTGTTTGTTAAATTTAAGTGTCATTGATTTTGATAACAGATGTTCACCGTTGAGACCGACTGTGTGTATCAGATGCATACAGACAGCCATCGGGAGGCGGGTGGACGAAAAGGAGGATGGAGATGAGTCCAGTGAAACGGCTGCGAAATCATCAGCCACTGCAGCCAGCAACTTACTCAATGTTTTAGCAGATATCAAGGTACAGTAGAATTAGAATGGAGTTGTAAGTTACTCATTTGTTTTTAAAGGGGAGGTCCAGCCTGATGTCAAGTTGATTTTAACCCCTTGGGCTCGATGCTATACAGCACTGTTGTTCATTGAGAGATGACGCGATTTGCACGTGTTTGACTTTGAAGGGAATATAAACCCATGTATTCTGATAAAATTCCTCTCACAAGATTTATTTTCTTATTTTATACTAGTCAAAAATGTGTAATTTCGGGGACAGACGCATTAAGTAACGAAACTCTACCGTTTATCCAGTGTTTGACCGAAATTTTTGTCATATTTTCTGGGCTTCTGGGCTTCTGTAGAAGCCCGTCATCTAGAGTGTGCAATGTACTGGGCTTCTGTACAAGCCCGTCATCCCCAAGGGGTTAAATTAAAAAAGAAAAATGAGAATAACAGTTATGAATTTTTAAAGTTTGAAATTTGTGACGTCACATCAGAGCAACTCTTCCCATTTGTCATGTTATATTAATTCCATAAAGTGCCAATTTATCAGAAAATTGAAAATGATCTTACCTGTGCATTCATATATAATCAGAAAAGAACCTATTCAATTATCAAGAACCACTGAAACATGGCAATTTATGGAATTTATATTACATGACTTATGGGGAAGCTGCTCGCATGTGACGTCACAAAATTAAAACTTTGAAACTTCATAGCTGTTATTCTTTGGTGGGCAATTCCATGATTAGTTACGTTACACTTTATGGTCTTTTTGACACTAAGGTTGGCCTCTGTATGAAGATGCTTTGATATTATTCTTCTATTTTTGTACTGTCAATACCTCTATACAAAGTCTACCTCACACCATCAAAAAGAAATTAGAGACCCACTTCAGTACCTGATAATAAGAACTTCAAGTTTGGTTAGTTACGTTACATAAAGAGGACATGGAAAAAAATTATATAATTTCATCCCTAAAGATTGCTCAAACTATGTTGATCTAAAACAAGCTGTTGCATTCATGTTAGTACAGATGTATGGGCAAGTCATTTCGTATGAAACATTTTAGTAATAGCTTACAATATTTTTATAGGAACAGCAAAAACATGGTTAGTTACGTTACGGTTAGTTACGTTACACTTTGTCCAGGCATACAAAAATTGCATTTGGTTATGTTTTTCTCACACATTGTGTTTATATAGGGCTTCATTCATTTGAAACTAAAGTGCAGGATTGTAATGCTGTCCCAATAAGCACTAGGCCTAACTTATTTTACCCCTAAATATAGTTTTTAAAGACACTATATAACAGTGTGGAAGCCTTATTTAAAAAATTGTCAAACCCTGCTTTCTGACACATCTGGTAGTGTTTGGATGGACAAATAAACACCTTTAGAACACAAAAGTTTGGACAGTTATGCTGTCACTAGTAACAATATTGCAAATTTCATATTGCACAATTAATTTCCCTATCCCTCAGTGATAGGAAATTCTGCCCAACACAGCAGTCTATGGGGTAAACGCTGGAATGCGTCTCTCAATGATTTTTACTTTTTCTAAAGCCACTTACTGATCCGTTTTAAACTGCAATTTTTTCAGGGCTTCATTTCTACGCGCACGTCAGGCACTGGTAAGCATGGGAATCATGCAGCTGGCAGATATTGTTTAAACTAGAAACACTGTTAAACAGTGGCTTTAAGTCTCTATAGACTACTGTATAAGCTGAATATTTCACGGTGGTTTTATTTTCGCGAATTTCGCGACTTACTGAACGCGAAAATTTTCACTTCCTGATATTTCTGTACAATGTGAATGTAAATACAATAAAATCGTGAAAATATACACTCGCGAATTCCCCGTCTTGAGGCAAAATCGCGAAAATATATAGACGCGAAATATATGGCGTATACAGTAATTTAGCCTTTAGTTAGCAGGTAAGTACATGTAGGATAGCCAGATTTAAAATATTCACACCTACATGTATATAGTATGCATTGATATCCTGCAGTGAATCACAATCATGTAATATTCATGAATGGGCACATGTAGTTGATAATTTTGAACAAAATAGATGAATCTGTCTGAATAGATAAAGAGTAACAGTTATTCAAATGTAACTTATATTATTCAATGATGGGTTCAATGTGATTTATAGTAGTATTATGGCTCCGACGACCATTACACATACTGTTGCATCATGTTGTCATAAGATGCAAAGGGTAACCTTAAAACACAATTGTTTTCTTTTTTTAGTTTTATTTTTTTTTTCAACACAGGCAGTGTTCCTATCTTGATCAACATGTTCACTGCTTTGCTCTTAAGTTTTGGTAAATCCCCCAAAAGTGTCTCATTGTCCCGGTTCATTGCTACATTGTATGAATGTGTATGACCTAAAACTGTTGTGGCATGGATGATATGAAATGCAAATGTGTTTTAGTGGATGCATTTAGCAATTTTACATGAAAATTTATCTTGGTCAGGATCCCAACTAAAAACTAAGTATGCATTTATTTTAGTTTATTTTTTTTGGGGGGGGGGAGGAGTATAAACCAGTTCTCAAAAATGAAACAGGCTGAAAATTTCAGGAGAGAATCTTGTATGCAGCTTTCTGATATGCAATCACTAAATTTTCCAAAGGGCCTTTTTTCAATAAAAATGAAAAACACTGAGAGAGGGAATATTTTCCAAGGTAAACTTCATGTTTTCACAAAGAATCAACAGATGAAAAAAATAATCAATGGTCACTACACTTTTGTAAAATCAGAATTTTAGATGATACATGTACTCCAATATAGTTCACATTACTGAACCTTTATCAAGGCTTTACTGTAGACAGGCTTTATCATGTCTTCATACAGTGAATTTGAAAAAATTTACGTTCTTTAAGCTCATTAGACAAGGCTGCTTTTTTTCTTTCTTTTTTCTACTGAGGTTGTTTCTTTACTACATGTATGTGCAGCATCTTTTCTTTTAAATTTTTGGTAGCTTCCCTTTTCTTTCAAGGAAGCTGAATTCTCTCACAGTAAATTTGAAAGTATTCCTCTTGGATTTTCTTCTGGTCTTGGCATTTTACATCAACTCCTTTCTCCTGATCTTGTATTCTAGAATTCTTTCAAACTACCCCGATGATTTCATTTTTTTTTTACCAACCACTTTTGATTTTCCCTATTTCATATGGCTATAGCATTTTTCAGCTGTTGGGGAAGGGAAAAGAAAAAAGAAGTTGGTCAGTATAGTGGATTGCTATCATAACAAAAATGCCCTAAAATGATAATAGCTAATAAACTATTTCTTCATAATTTTTTGTTTATAATAAATTCAATATAAGAAATAATATAGCACCGTCCCCTTTCATGTGGCCAACAGCTTTATTTTCTGAGAGCAGAAAATCTGATGTTACTAAAAAAATGTGGATCAGTTACATTTTTATTTTCAATAACCAATTTATTCCAGGAAACCAACTAAAAAACATAGTGCTCAGTTATTTTGTAGCTCATCCTAAACTTTCCTGCAACAGATACTGACAAAGAAATGCTGCTTACATCAATTTCTTGTGCTTCAAGTGGATGTTGTACACAATATAGTGTTTGAGTGTTTCAGCAAGTAAAGCACATGAAGAGCATGCTTTCAATGGCATTATGGGTTTCAAAATATCTTCTGCTGCTTTCTTTTGACTCAGTATGTCCTAGTATGTTGCCCAGCTTTCCATAAAATAGTTTAAAATCAATCACAAAGTGGTTAGTTACGTTACTGTGTGGTTAGTTACGTTACATGGTTAGTTACGTTACATATTTTACAGGCTTCTTATTTCACAATAGGGTAATGTTACTGATTTAATTGGACTGTTTTGAATTAGGGCCAATGGATAGAAGCAGTTTTGAAAATATTAACATTCTGGGCAGTTTTGTTCTTTCCAGGAAAAACAAAGTTGATTTTTTGGTTATTTACGTTACATAGAGTCAAAGGGGTAGAGATTTAAAAAAATTGTGGTCACAAAATATCCCCAAACTAATTTTTGACTCTGCATACTGACAGGTAATAACATTCAATGATTGAATATGCCTAAATTGACATAAGACCTTTTAAAAAATATTCAGTGATAATTTCAATATTTTGCACAAATTTTCTTTTTATTTCCATCTGAAATAGCAACCAGGCCAAACTCACTTTTTCAGATATTTTTGGGAAAGCGGTGTCAATTTGGACATTCAGCTGATGTTGTTCAACATATATTCAACCATAACAAACAAATTTTGCCTCAAAAATTTAAATTTCAAAATTTCAGGTCATGTCCTTGAATTCACGGAATTGCCCTGGTAGATTTTTGCCAAATTTTCATTAATAGGTTTCTCTCATTTTTCTGTTTTTATTAAAACCAACTTCACATCAGGGTGGACTTTCCCTTTAAGCCCTTCACTGGTATTGAGAGCAGATTATGCAATCTGGATCTGGTATCAAGACGGACCCTATAGTCTGCTCCCATTCCCAGCGAAAAGCTGTTATCACTGCTCCATGTCCCATACTTGCTCTGTTTTATTACAGAGCATGGCGTGTTATTGCCTCCTTGACTTCCACATCGTGAAAGCTTGCATTTCGCTGATTTGGCCTAACTTTAGCAAATTTCACTCATAATTTATTTGCTTTTGGTAAGACTATTGGATATGGTGTCCTCAATTGACCAGCAAACGTTTACTTGCACAATTGACATTTTGATCTGTCTCTTGCCCCAGGCCTGCTTGCCCAGGGCAAGTAAAATCTCATGTCAAGCAAGTAAAAGATCAAAATGTTAAAATTTACTTGCCCAACTGGGTAAGTCAAACTGAGGAAAACATTTCCAAAAGCAAACAAAATATAGTGAAATCATTATTTTGTGTATTATATTTCATTTTTTTTTTCTTTTTGGTTTGGAGGCTTGAGTTTAAAACATCAAATGCAGTATACTGTGTACCTGTCTCATGGTTAAAGTTAGTGAGAAATAAGATTTTAAATGTTGTTTATTAATTTTTTTGTTATTTTGGGGCAAGTGAATTTTTCTTTTGGGCAAGTAAAACTCTGAGGGTGCTATTTTTACTTGCTCAAAGGGCAAACACAAACTAGAGCAATTCGGCTGCGCGCAGCCCGATGGGTAATGCCTCCGCACCCCCGTCCAATTCAAACTTTTGAATGTACGGGCATCGTAACCTTTACCGTGGTCAACTTGGAAATTTCATTTTTGCGCCACTAATACATACTTCACCCAAATTACAGTCAAACTAGTCCGATAAGGCCTTTCTCATATTATCTTGCGCGTAGAAGACAAAAGTATGGAGCTTGTGACCTTCGACCTTTTGACCCTTTCAATCCAAAATCTAAATCAGTTCATTGGTGGCCTAATAATACATATACTTCACCCAAGTTAACATGACATTCAAACTGGCCGTTCTCACAGTTATCGCCCGGTAACAGCCCAATCAGACTATATTTAAGGCCCGGTGGACCTATTGACCTTTCCAGCTCCAAAATCTAATCATGTCATTGGTGCCTCAAATAATTACTTCACCCAAGTTACATGAAAATCGCAACTGGCCGTTTCTTAAGTTATCGCCGCCGGTAAAACGACCAAATCGATATATTTGTAAGGGCCGGTGACTCTTTGAACCTTTGACCTTTTCAGGTCGCCTAAAAATCTAATCAGTTTATTGGTGGCCTTATAATACATACTGTCACCAAGTTACATGACAATCCGCAAAGCTGCCTTCAAAATTATAGCAGGAACGAGCCCCAAATCAGTACATATTTTAGGCCCGGTGGACCTTTGACCTTTTGAACCTTTGAATCTCCAAAATCTTAATGAGTTCAATTGGTGGCTCAAAACATACTTCACCCAAGTTACATGAAGAATTCAAACTGCGCCGTATCTCAAGATTATCGCCGGGTAACGAGCCCTAAATCAGACATATTTTAGGGCCCGGTGAACTTTGACCTTTGACTTTCAGCGTCCAAAATCTAATCAGTTATTGTGCCTTATGAATACATATTTCACCAAGTTACATGACAATCCGAACAGCTGCTCTCAAGTTATCGCGGTAACTGAGCACAAATCAGACATATTTAGGCCCCGGTGACCTTTGACCTTTTGGACACTTTGAACTCCAAAATCTAATCGATTCATTGTGTCATAATACATACGATTTAACCCAAGTTACAAGAAATTCAATTGCCCGTTCTCAATGTTATCGCACGTAACGAGCCCCAAATCAGAAATATTTTAGACGGACCGTGACCTTTGACCTTTGACGCTTTCGCTCAAAATCTAAATCAGTTCATTCTGGTGCCTCATAATACATACTTTACCCAAGTTACATGAAATACGACAGCCCGCTCTCAAAGTTATCGCGGTAACGAGGCCCGAATCAGACATATTTTAAGGCCCGGTGACTGCTTTGACCTTTTGACTTTGAAACTCAAATTACTAATAAGTTCCATTGTTGGCTCATAATACATAGTCGAGCGGCCCAATGTTACACGACAATCCGACTAGTCGCTCTCAGTTAATCTCGTAACGAGGCTCAAATCAGACATGTTTAAGGCCCGCGTGACCATTTGACCTTTGACGCTTTCAGCTCCAAATCTAATCAGTTCACTGGTGCTCATAGAACATACTTGTCCAGTTACATTCAAAATCCGATCTGGACGTAGGAGTTCTCAAGAGATAACTGAGATCGGCTAACGGACGGACGGACGGACGGACGGACAGACGCGGACGGACGAGGCACGGACCGACGGGA
Source organism: Eucidaris tribuloides (assembly GCA_001188425.1). NCBI lineage: Eukaryota > Metazoa > Echinodermata > Echinoidea > Cidaroida > Cidaridae > Eucidaris > Eucidaris tribuloides. Next base: position 11,843 of record JZLH01S0023452.1, on the reverse strand, counting down.
ACAACCCGAAATACATGATGCCCTCGGCGGGCCACTTTACGTTGCGAGCAAAAAGAAGTGTGGAGCCCTCATTTGACCAGCCAAAAGTTACTTGACCAATTAATTAACATTTTGATCTGTCTCTTGTCCAGGCCAGCGGGAATTGCTTAGCGGTCAAGCCTTTTGCCTAGCATCTAAAGGCCTCTGTCATACACGATTCAAACCAAGGACATTGTCTTCTTTCAAAACAATTAATAAAAACTCAGGGGTGTATCCCCAGGATTTTTCCGCGGAGGGGACGGGGGGGCGGGTCGTTGATCATACATTTTTGCGACCTTTTTACCAATGAAATTACAGTAAGTTGTGGTAAAATTTCACTTCCTGGGTGGGTTGTTGATCATGATTTTGGACCTTTTCACAAAGAAAATAAACAGCAAGATGTCAAAATGCCAATAGAAAAAAATGTCTTTGAAAAAGTGGACCTTTTGAAAATGTTGCGGGGGGGACGTACGACCTTCACATGTTTGCATAGACCATGGAACTACACTGTAGTCTTAAAGACAGAGTACGGGATTTGCACGTCAGCAAACGGCAAAATGAATGAAATAGCTCAAATCGTTCACAATGTGAGGATTTAGTATAATAAACACCTGTCATAGAACCTTTGGGGTGAATACATAGTTTTCGTGAAATCTTAGGACATTTAAACGTCAAAATTTCAGGTCGGCCGTTAACATGCATGGGCCTTTTTCCAAAATTTCCAATTGCCAGCGTTTAGAGAGAAGGGTTCGCCACGGTAGATTAAGCCGTTTTAAAAAACCTCAAGAGAATCGAAAAAAAACTATGTTTTTATTCTACCAAAGGCTTCTATGACATCAGTGTTTATTTATACTAATCTTCATTCGTGAAACGATTTGAGCTATGATTTTATATTTCATTTTGCCGTTTTCTGACGTGCAATCCGTACTCTGTCTTAAGGTATACATTGTAGTCCATGGTGTATGCACATTGTGAAGTGTTCGTTATTAACGTCCCCCCCCAACATTTTCAAAAAGGTCTCACTTTTTCAAAAGACATTTTTTTCTATGCATTTTGCATCATTGCTGTATATTTTCTTTGTGAAAAGCGTCCAAAATCATATGATCACCACCCAGACGTGAAATTTTACACAACTTACTGTAATTTCATTGTAAAAGGGTCCAAATTAATGTCACGACCGCATCAGTGATGCTCCACTCGCGTCATCCGGACACGTGCACCACAGATAACCTGCTGGATGTACATCCCACTCTTCATAGAGAGCAAAATAGTTTAAACTCTGTTTATTAACATGGTAGTTTTTGAAAGAAAGAGACCAAAATGTTTCTTGGTACCTTGAATCGTGTAATAGAGGGTAACATTAGATCATTGAGAGTTCATGTTTTGTTCATCTAAGGTAAAGAGCATATGACGAAACCTCATTGACATATGCCTGATGTCACTATTTTGCTCAACAGCACCATTTGTATGGCTGGGAGTTAAGAGACAGATCAAACTAAATTATAAAATTTATTAATTGGTATTCTCGAATAAGTGGTAAAGAGCTTATTGTGACTTATTGGGACTTGTCACAATACCCAAACATAATCTTTAAATATTAAGGAAAACACTGGAAACAGTGGCATTGCTCCTACAACATTAACTTTTTAGTATGCTCCTCTCCTAATTCACAGTAAAACAAAGGTTGTGTGTATTGCTTGGTGCACTTGTGGAGAGCCAAGTCAACTTTGGTTTGTCGCCGTTTCTCATCTCTAGTTTGATTAAAAGAGGGATGGTCGTTACCGCTTTCGATATCCAATTGTGTACATTTTTGGTCGATTTACAGTGATGATCAACTTGCTTCTGGTGCCTATCATTTCATTGACCAGCGTCCAAAAAGGCTTACCAAAAGACGACTCCCCAAGACCTCTCACCAGGAGTAAAACCAGATATCAGACGGCTGCAATTGTCCAGAGGATGGGTGACGAGAGCCCGTGTGAGAGGAAATGTGGTCCGTGAGCAAGATGTACAACGGTGTCCGTGACCCGTCCGAGAAAAGATGAGGTATAGCGAGAAGAGCAACAGCGTCTCAGACTTGTGGCGGTGGTGTATGATAATCCGCGATAACTTGAGAACACTGGGTCAATTGAACTTGCAGGGGCATTTAGAAATTATAAAAAAAAAGCGAATGTCCCGGAATTTTGAATGTAATTGGACAAGTATGTAAATCCTTGAGGTCCGCATGAGGGTGAAAATTTAG
>JZLH01S0023448.1:4914-19127 GCA_001188425.1 Eucidaris tribuloides | reverse complement strand
TGTAAAATGCTCCCAAAGTTTAAACGCGAGAAATAGGCCTAGACTACGAGTCAATATACTAGTACATAATTGCACAAACACTGAGATAACAAGTTTTAAATTGAAAAGAAGATATTTTTTTCCCATGAGCAATTGCCTGAGGTACTGAAAATACAAGATCAGCTATAAAGAAATATAGTATTGTTAATAATCGTATTTCTTTATTAATTAATGGTTTTTCAATCATTCTTATTGTTTATTTCTAATCAATTTCTTAATCCTTCTTCCCCTATTTCTCACTTCTTATCATATCTTCTTTCTTTTTCTGTTATATTCCGTTTCTATTTGTATTCTTATCATAGTCTTTTTTTATTTATTCTACGTTTCTATTTCTTTTCTTTTATTGTTATACTTTTTGATTTATTCTTATAATCTTTATTGTTTTTTTCTTTCTTTTGCCTTTTCCCATCATTTTTTTCTTTCTCTCTCTTTTTCTTTACTTCATGTCTTTCTTTTCTCTCTTCTTAAAATATCCATATTCTTAACAATAAACTGCTATAATGATTAATTTCTGAAAGTCGATGATATGGGTGAAAAAAGTGAGACCACCAAGATTGTCGTGTTTTTTCAAAACGAGAAGAATATACTTGCAAGAAATGTTTTTTTGAAGAAAGTATGCCTAAATTATCTTCTAATTATTTCAATTTTTATACTTCACTCAAAGAGTTGTATGATGATTTTCTGTATGTGTGATACTTTAATATTTATTTTATCTTTGTATGCATATATATATTCATTATTTTGAATATTTTATAGATATTTCATGATTTCTGAGCTGGGTACACTATGTTTTTGCAGAATTGCCATGCTCTATCTTTCTTTCTCTTGTTCCTTCTTCTCCTTTTTTCTATTAAATTTTTTTCTTACCTTTTCTTTTGTTCTATTTTCTTCCTTTCTCATTCATTTCTTAATATTCTATTTTTTTCTTATTTCTTATGGTTCTATCTTTTCTTAGTTTGGTCTCTTACTTTCATTATTCTTTCTTTCGTTGTTTTATTCCTTTCTTATCAGTCTATTTATTTTATTTCTTTTTATCTTTTCATTTACGTCTTTCCCATGTCTTACTTTCTCATTTTCTTCACTTTATACTTTTTTTCTTCTTCGTTTTTGTTTCTTTTTTCTTTCTCTTTTCATTCGATTTTATTCTTTCTTCTTTCTATCTTTTCTCTTTGTCTTCTTCTTTATTCGTGATGTCCTCTTTTTTCCTTCTTTTCTATTGTTTTTATGCGTCGCAACGAAGTTGCCCGGAGGCATCATGTTTTCGGTTGTCGTCCGTGGTCGTCTGTCCGTCCGTCCGTCCGTCGTCTCGTTACCGATCTCGTTACCGCGATAACTATTGAGACCCCCGATCGGCATTTTGATGTAACGTAGCCAAGTAATGTACTATGAGCCACCAATGAACTGATTAGATTTGTGAGCTGAAAGGTCAAAGGTCAAGGTTACGCGATAACTTGAAGAACCCCAATTTCGATTTTGATGTAACTAGGAAAGTATGTACTATGAGCCACAATGAACTGATTAATATTTTGAGCCATAAGGTCAAAAGGTCATGGCTTAAATATGTTGATCTGGGATCGTTAACGCAATATACTTGAGAGTGGCTGGTCGGATTGTGATGTAACTTGGTGAAGTATGTATTATGAGGCAAAATGAAGTGATTAGATTTTGGGCTGGAATCAAAGGTCAAAGTCACCGGCCTTAAATATGTCTGATTTGAGTCTGTTACCCTGCGATAATTGAGAACCCTATCGGTTTGATGTATAGCACTAAGTATACTATGAGCTCAATGAACTGATTAGATTTGGGAGCTCAAAGGTCAAGGTCAGAGGTCACCGGCTTAAATTGTGTGATTTGGGCTCGTTACCCTGCGATAATATGGAGCGGCTGGTCGGATTGTCATGTAAACTTGGGTGAAGTATGTATAAATGAGGCACCTAATGCACTGATTAGATTTTGGGGCTGAAAAGGTCAAAGGTAAAGGTCCGGACCTTAAATTATGTCTGATTGGGCTCTTTAACGGCGATAATTGAGAGCGGATGGTCGGAATTGTGATGAAAACTTGGCGTGAAGATTTATTTATAAGGACAATAAACTGATTAGATTTGGAGCTGAACAAGTCAAGAGGTCACGAGCCTAAGAATAAAATATGTTGATTTGGGCTTGTTAATATCTTTGTGGCGGTGACCTGAATCGATGTGTGGGAGTTTAGTTTCAAAGAGCGCTCAGTATCAGGGAAGGAAGATAACTAACTGAACTTCAGACTAGCAATAACTTCACACGACAACGTTTTTACAGAAAAATGTCTAACAGCAAAGTTGAAGTAATTTACAGCTATCTTAATGCATAAAGGGTGTATATAATATACATCGAGGTTTGTGTAAAGTATATGGCTAATTGTGACAACATACATGTAATTCTAAGTTTTCCTCTGTGAAAATATACAACTTCATTCAAATAATACAAGAAGGTAAACCACATAGTTATAAATAAACAACCATGATTGTCCAGTTTAATGAAGGGATGAGTACCAAATGAGAGTGAATGAAAGATTATAGTGAATAGCGCGTGTTTATTCACATTGAATTTTCAGTCTTTTAATAAGTTAATTTGATATTTAATCTTTGTCCCGATTCCTATCACGAGCCTCATTGTATTTATTCATTTTTCTTGGTTCCTTAACACCCTAACATAATACACCGTACTTGGAGGAAATGTAAACAATAAAAGAGATTATGCCTAGTAATCGGGAAATCAGTGTAATTCGGTGGTGAAAACAATCGTTTTACGTCTGAGCGTTGAAATGCGAATCCGCACGCTGCGGTAGTGCATGGATGAATACGCGTGTATAAGAGTTAAGGCGGATAATTGAGAGGCGGATGGTCGGTTGTCGTGAAATTGGGTGAAGTATTTATTATAAGGCACCAATGAACTGATTACGATTTTGGGGCAAAGGGTAAGGTCACGGGCCTTTAAATATGTTGATTTGAGCTCGTTACCGCGATAATATTGAGAAACCTATCGGATTTTTTGAATGTACTAGCAATGCAAGTATGATACTATGAGCTACCAATGAACTGAGTAGATTTTGGCTCAAAGTCAAGGTAGAGGTCAAGGGCCTTAAATGTGTGTATTTGGCGTTGTTACCGCGATAACTTGGGCGGCTTGGTCGGATTTGTATGTCAACTTGGGTGAAGTTATGATAATGAGGCACCAATGAACTGGATTAGATTTTGGGCTGAAGGTCAGAAGGTCAAGGTCACGGGCTTAAATATGGTCTGATTTGGGCTGTTAACTGCGATAATTATGAGAGCGGATGGTGGATTGTGATGAAACTTGGGTAAAAGTATTTTTTTATAAGGCACATAAAATGATTAGATTTTGGAGATGAAAGGTCAAAGGTCCCGAGCTAAAATATTCCTTGATTTGGGCTTGTTACCATGATACTTGAGAAGCTGTCAGATTTTTAATGTCATTTGGGTAAGTATTATTATGAGGACCAATAATGACAACTGATAGATTTGGAGCTCAAGGTCAAAGGTCACCGGCTTAAATATGTCTGATTTGGGCTCATGACTGTGATAGATTGAGTTGACTTTCTCGCATTTTTGATGTATTGGGAGAAGTATTCTTGTATAAGGCACAATTTACTGATTCGAGTTTGGAGTTGAGAAGGTAGGAGGTACAACAGTAAAGGTCCTGTCGAATTGGAGTCATTGGTTCGGGATAATTTAAGACTGCTTGAATGAATTTACTGTAACTTGTCAAGGGTACTGGGCTATGCTTATTCAATCTATGGTCTGCTACCATGGTAACTTCAAGTTTTCACAATTACATCAGTTGGATGGACTGCAAACTGCGGAGGCATAGACCACGACTGCGCGGCAGTCGAACTGCTCTAGTTAAACAGATGTCTTTCCTGCTTCTGATGCAATATCTTTTCTGTTTTTTCTTTTGTGTTATCTCTTGCTTTTTATCTTACTTATGTATTTTTTCTTTCTTTCGTTTGACTCTCTATTCTTTTCATCCTCGTCTTTCTTTGTTATGTTTCTTGCTTTCGTTACTTTTTCTATGTTTGAAGTGTTGAATTCCATACTTATTGTTGTTTTTCTAAGAGGAAGAGCGCAAATATATTGCGTCAAGAAAGCACTTTGGTGCGTCCTTATATATGTGTAGAAGATTCTGTCTTAAAACTATGTGTTGAACCACTCTAATGTTTTGAACACATATCAATACTAACCGACTAGGGTCCTGTCCGTTTCTTCGTGACTTCTCATTTACGGTATTTTTGACATTTGTTTGGTCAGTCCCTTTGTATTAGGGCACTGACCTAACAAGTAAAAATACGTCTAAATGAAAGTCCCGAAGAAAACGGACGACCATCGGACTACATAAATACATGTCCTGGCCGAACATTGCAGTTGTACATTTACAAGAATAAAGATTTTATGTAAAATCAAAAAAAAAAAAAAAATATTAGTTGCTGTTCTCGGCCAAAAAATCCGAGACCAAAGGTTCGAGACCAAAGACAAAACCAAGACCAGAGGGTTCGAGACCGAGCCAAGACCACGAAAGAGCCATGCTGTCTCCGAGGGCTGGTCTCGAGAACCCCAAACACTGGTACGAGGACAAGGACGATCGGAGTCAGCGAGATTATACGGCGAGGCCAAGGCTGTCTCGAGTCTCCATCCTGTCAAAGACAAGCATATTTTTCTAAGCAAAGTTGTTCTGGTTGTTTTCCGTAAATAGAGATCCACCCAATACTTTGTATTATCTCAAGAGGTTGGGCATTACATTTGAAATACTAGATTATCACAGACGCTTTGTGATGAAATTATTTCTGCAAAGCAAAGATATAATGTCGCCGCATATATTAGTGTACATATATTTCCACGAGCTTTGCTTCAAGATGGGGAATTTTTGTGAGAGTTTATTTTGTGATTTTATTGCATTTCATTCACGTTGAACTGGTTAAATCTCATTTTGCACATGTACACTAACTAATTAAGGAATGTGTCTGCAGATGTTACACTTACAATTGTAATTTAGTGAAGATAAGTAAGTTGTTCTTATATTATTTTGTTACTTTATGTCATTGCAGGTTGTTTCAATGTGCCACGATCTTATGATGTGTGCGAATCGTACGAGAAAGTGCTTGAAGAATTAATGTTTGATTGAAGATAGTAAGGTGTAGTAATGTCTTCATTAAAATTATAGGTTGACCTGGTTATTGATTGATACACAAATGAATATTTTTATATCATAACTGTTTTAACCCATTGAATAACTTAGAGATCTAATCGATAGTTTGTGATTAAAGAGTGTAAGTGACAAATGAATCAATGAAAATATAATTTTTAATGTTCTTCATTAAGTGTTAATTTAATTAAAACTTTAAAAATCCTTTTACTTACTGATTGCAATGTGTAAGCAGTAGGCAGTTAATGCTGAAACAAAGTTGCATTATTGTCAAAACATGCACAAATTAGTGTTAATTGAAATGCTGGTCTTGGTCTTGGTCTTGGTCTCGGAAAGAGCTGGTCTTGGTCTCGGACTTCTGGTCTTGGTCTCGGACCTTTTTTTCTTGGTCTTGATCTTGGTCTCGGTCTTGGTCTCGGAAGGCCTGGTCTTGACTACAACACTGCCTCGTACCATGCGGCCACGGAGATTTGGGTCGAGGCCGGGTCGAGGCCACAAGATTTTATATAATCTGGTGAACCTACGAATAAACTTTGTTTGATTTGTTTGGACATGGATTTTTAAGTATTTTCAACGAATATGCCAAAAAGAATTATGGAAATCCCAATATAACTTAAAGCTAAGTAAATTCACTTCTGATCGATATGACTTCATTTTACCCAACTCGTAAGTTTCACATAATTATTCATATGGGTCAATGTTTGTCTGTGATGTCGCTGCTCGATACTGCAACAAGACAGGCACGATGACAGTCGATGCCCGTTTATTAGCTGAATGTTCTGAAGACATTTAGCCACTTACAATTACATCAAATATTGTTTACCTTAAAGTCAAGAGCTTTTGCTTTATTCTGTTTGAATTTTTCCCAAATTGAAAAATTTCAGTAATTGGATGATTTGAATGAATGGTTGATTGGTTGAAAGATTGTGTTTAATTGGTTGTAAGATTTCAAAGTAATTTTAAAGGTTAAAATTTTGCCCTAAAATATTGCATTATTTCATAAGTTGGTGACTTGGACTCGGCCTCGTAAGTTGGTGACTCGGACTCGGCCTCGTAAGTTGGTGACTCGGACTCGGCCTCGGAGCGTTGTGACTTGGACTCAGCCTCGGCCTCGGACTCGGACTCTGTCTTGGCCTCGGAAGGTGGTGACTCGACTACAACACTGGCTTTCACTAATAGAGTATCATAGTACGAGTCTCGCTTCAGCAACATTTTCTGGTTTCCACTAAAGGCAAGTCACTATCATGAGATTATTTTCCCCTTATAAGTACACTTACTTCTAAATATACACAAATGGAACCAAAGCCTTGATCTTGTCAAGTAGTTTAAAAGAAGCTTGACATATATATTACCTTTGAAGGGACCACCTTTGAAGTCTTGGTTGACCTTTCCCTCTTGGGTCAAGTAGCCATACCACTCACCATGATCTGGGTCTACAAACTACGCATATATAAACAAATAAATATAAACATTAACAGAAATATTAAATTAAACACACTACTTCTTTTACTACTACACTTACTGTTACTACTACTACTACTACTACTACTACTACTACTACTACTACTACTACTACTACTACTACAGTACTACTACTACTACTACTACTACCACTTCCACTACTACTACCACCACTTCCACTACTACTACTACCACTACTGCTGCTACTACTACTACTACTACTACTACTACCACCACTACTACTACTACTACTACTGTTACTATTACTACTACTACTTCTACTACAGTGTAACCTGTCTATAGTGGCCACCCAAGAAAACAAAAACATGTGGCCTTTATGGACAGGTGGCTGCTATAGACGAATCCGGCAAGAATGTTCACCGCATGAGGGCAGCAGGTAAGTCGCCATTACTGCCATGTCCCACTCAACTGTAGACAACCGTGGTCAGTACAATTTCCACACGACTGAGCGAAATTTTCTGTCTATGCCACTGGCAATTACGTAAAATAAGTAATATCTTCCCAACACTTTCGGACGGCTTTTGAAAGTTTACAGTGTTTTGCTTAAATTGATACCATATTTGCTATTATCCTAATTTCACCAGTAATTTTGTTTTTGTATTTTCGCGAATCACTACATCGTGCAAATAGGCTGCATATCAAATACAAGTAGTGCGTAGTGTTAACAACTCATTTTTGTGCGACCACGGTTTGTGACACTATCACAAAAGTTGTTTTGAAAAACGTAAATATTGTGTTTTCGAAAAGATTGCACTGTTGTGTTCGTAAGAGTACGTAGCATTCCTTGACAAATATCATTTTTGAACTTTGCATGAAACCTTGCGGCATTTTATTGTTGATTTATAATGCGTAGAATTTGGTCCCGTGTAGACCTAGCCTACATGTACCATACCATGGCACTCTTTCGGTGCGCGTATTAGCCATAGCACCAGCGTAGCACTTTCTTCGCGTTTTAATTTGGGTGCTGAATTTATCGTAACTACGCTCCTAACATTAATAACAAGAGTGTCGCTGGGGCGAGCACATGATACACCCGCCTGTAACACGGAAAATGAAAACATGTCACTGTGACCTTGAGCTTTCGACCTCAAAATCAATAGGCTTCCTGGATGCCATGCAGTATCATACACACCAAGTTATATGAGCCTGGTTAAGTTAAACTGAAGTTATCGCGTTTACAAAGGACTTCACAAGGGTAAGATGAAAACATGTCACTGTGACCTTGACCTTTGACCTTTCACCTCAAAATCAATAGGCTTCCTGGGATCTACTACTACTACTACTACTACTACTACCACTACTACTACCACTACCACTACCACTACTACAACTATATAATAAATTAATAATAACAAGAACCACCATCACTATATCTCTCGAATTATAACATCTGATGAAAGTGTGAGATATAAACATGTGCCCCTTCTTGTCGCTCCCATCTAATACTTAGACATATAAACTTACGTGTTTGAAAGTGTAATCCCACACCACTTTGAAGTGGTCTAAATACTTCCTGTCCTTGGTTTCCTTATAAGCCATCAGGAAGGCAATGAGAGACTCATTGTGGGGCCACCACAGTTTCATGCTCCACTCCAGCTGGGTGGGGGACAGCCCGTCAGCGTCCAGGAATGAAAACACGCCCCCATGGGCCTTGTCCCAGCCAGTTGTGAACGGGGCGAGGATGAACTTCGACAGGGCGATGTCCCGTAGCTCTGGCTTGTTGCGCTTGACGGCATACTGGAGGAGGAACCACCCGGTCTCTATCGCATGACCTGGGCAAACACAGTGAGATTGTTAGATGACAGAGACCAAGAACACATTGAATGTTGAAGTTTTTTTATTGCAAAAATGCCTCATTTAAAACTTTTTAAGTGCAGTGTCAAGTCCACTTGGAATTGAAGCTGCCAGAATGTGTTAATAAATACATCACCAGAATTCTCAGTAAATGCAGAAAAATGAGAAAATAAAATGGTACAAGTTTGAAAAAATTCGGCAAAACTCCTCGGAAGTTGTGAATTTTGAATTTCAATACAATTCTTATGTCTGCAAATTCTACAGGATGGACAATTTGTTGTTATTTTGCAAATTTGCATGAATTCTCAGTTTTCTGAGATTTCAGATCTAATTATTTTTAAAGACAATGCAGAAGCAACTTATCCCTTTCATATTTAAGTATTAAGCAAGAAGAGATTGCATTTTTTAAAACTTTGTTACCTGGGTTCATCAGCCGACCCTGTGATCCTGGCAGCTCTTTTCCTTCTGTGCTCACGATTTCTAAGATGACATCACCATTTCTCTGGCAATATAACAGAAAGCAAAATTAAATCTCAATTACGCTACAATTTATTTTGTTAGTATCTACTATCTACATGTAGTAACAATTGTGAACCTAAATGTGTCTATTATAATTGTGATTTCATAACATATTACCAATGGAAATTTACAATTTATTAGCTACTGTAACTGTGTATGACTCATTACTCATCATCTTAATATATTCTATAGAATATGAATAGCTAGTTTTCATACTATAACTTAGCACTGCAGCATATTTTATCCTTTTTAATACCATTGGTGATAATAGCACAGAAATTGCTAATCTGCTTAACCTCAGTATCATATTAACCCGTTGACTACGAGATTCCGCAAATCCCCATAGACTTTGTACAGGGGCCATCCGGTTCCCGTAAGCAACGGGTTAATATTTATTATCACTCTAATTTTAGTGTATACGCAAAGTAACAAACATCAAAACCTTTACAAAATGACTCTTAATGTTCTGATGAAGGCTTGAAATGATTTAAATGCTAATTTACAACAAAAGCAAACTACCATTTTTTTTTTTGGGGGGGGGGAATAATTATGGAAAAAAAAATAGATTGTTTGTACACCCAGTAGAATTTTCACAGCAAATTGGCCGAAATATTTTCAAAACAAATACCCACAAAAATATTCTGATAAAAAATCTATCAAAATAGATTACATTATTTTGTTAATATGCAGTATATTTTTTTTGGTATATTTCTCTTCACATAATGATCTAGCAGATTGATTTCCTTTCAAAAATCTTTACCCCCTCTGATCAATAAATGTTTATTAAACGGCAGTGATATGACTGGGAGAAATATAAAATACCTCTTGAACCAACCTGGTTGAAAGATATACCAATGGATACCCCAGCTGGAGTGTATCTTCTGGCTGGAAGGATTTATCTTGAATTTGTTTACTTAAGCTGAATCAAGCATGAACATACTAGCATCTTGTTTCTCTTGAGCCCCAGTAGGAATAGATACCATAGAAAGCTACACAACAGATTTGTCTGTCACAAGCCATACTGATGAAGTTATTTTAAAATGGGTCAACGTTTGACAACAAAATTTTCACAGTAATATTTTTGCGTAGTTTACTTGATTCTAGAATAGACTCACCCTTGGTTGAGAGGCCACCCCCAATCATGTCATCTACCTTTAAGCAAAGCTTAATGTCTTCATCAGTTTTGTAATTTAAAAACTTTAGTTCAGTATGCAATGGAACTTACCTGTATATGTTGTAGTGTTTGTTTCTCACTCCACTCCTCCAGTGCTGCATACTTCTTCCTCAACACGGGATCATCGCTTGCTAACTCCTCGATCAGAATGATGAAGATCATCGCCACATTAAGCCCGTTGACTGGCGGGGCACCCGACAACTGGGGGCGCCCTAACCCCGACCCGTCCACCATCACCCAGTGCTGTAGCTGGTCCATCATGGCTACTGCCTCCGTCTAGTATCAGTGGAATAAGTAATTACAATGGTGTAGTTGACATGCCACAGAATCATGCACTGTAATAAGATGATGAAGTACATGTGTACAATCATCAACCAACATAATATTATGTAGTGTACAAAGTAGTTATTATTACAAAACACTCATTGGCTTGACTCTATGTAAGTGAGAAGTGTTGTTTACTGTGTAAGTCATATATTTTGCATTTATATTTTTAGAATTTGGCTTCAAGACAGGGAATTTGTGAGAGTAATGTATATTTTCACAATTTTATTGTATTTTCATTCACTTTATAGAGGTTATCAGAAATTGTAGATTTTTGTGGCTCTTTAGTCACAAAATTTGCAAAAATAAAACCACCGCAATAATTACAATATACAGTATCTGTAAACCATTTACAGCTCAATTTTGATTTTTTTTTCCTCATCTACTGTTTCTTCCCTGTTTTACTTTTTACTTTTTATTTTTACTTTTCATTTCTAACCTGGTTATTTAAACATATCAATATTCAAGAAATGCCCTAATTTTTTTAGCCTTTTGCAAGAGAGGGAACTTCCTTTCTTGAACCCATCCTTCCAGCTCTTGTATTTTAAAGGCCCACTGTCAAGAGTCAACTTCACCACAGAGAGAATGACAACTAGTCTTGAAATACAGCCACATATTCATGAACATGGACTGTTGCAGTGCCATAGTGTACAGATTGTGTGAGGAAATCAAATGCTGTATTTTTTCCACACTGTCATGGCTGTTTCCGTTGCATTATGGGTGTCATAGGTGCACCCTCTTTATGATTTTTGTCAAAAGAGGGCATTTTTCATCCTGTCGTGACAGTGGGCCTTTAAGATGAAATCCATCCAGACCAAACTGTAATCTCAATATAGCCAGTGCTGTGTGTTTACACACACCAATGATCATTTGGCCCAACTCCACTTTTTAATAACTTTTCTTGTACATATGATCCTTTGTAGAACTATTGCTTTAACACACTATTTTGACTATGGCACTACATATCCCATTGAGATATGGAATTTTTGTTGGACTACAAACATATGAGCCGTATGACTCCTTCATCTTTTCAGCCCATCCAATAACATCACGTTGTAATTACTTTGTACTTGCTATCACCAGTTGCCCTTGCCAGTTCGGCCATGGCAATCATGTAGAAGCATTCGCTGAAGATGGTGCGCTGGATCTTGATTGGTTGTCCCGATCTTGTCACAGCAAAGTAACACTTGTTAGTTTCAGGATTCTTGACATGTTTTAGCAGGAATTCACCACCTAGGTATGAACACATAACAAAAATGCTTTCAATTTATGAAGTTGGAGGTATTCATTCTTTTTAGTTCAAACAGATATTGACATAAAGGGTAATGTGGATTTTTTTGAAATCATCATTTGCGGAGTTTCAGTGTGATATGTTTGTGTGTGGTGTCCTCTGAACAGTAATTGTGAAGAGATTTATAATACCTTTCTAGAGATATAGCTAGAAATGTGCTGTGTCCATAGGACACAGATGCCCCCAGTTAACTCGATCAGTAAGCATTTCTTAGTTCTTTAGTCTGTACTTCACTATCATCTACCTATCATATGCACCAAAAATTATTAAAATCTGTCCAGTGCTTGTATCTCTTATTAATGTGTGAAAACCAATTTGCATATTGAGCTGTGACCTTTGGCCTTTGACCTGTAGATTCCGAATTCAACTTGAGCTGTATTTAGTGTCATCTACATACACACCAAAAAATTGTGATATCTGTCAGATATTTATATTTTAACTATTTGCACAGAAACCAAATCAAGACAGGAGGGAGGATGGACACGGACAATAATTAATGCCCATGCTCAACCTCTGTCTGTAGGGGCAAAAAAATAAAATAAATAAATAATAAATGAAGTAAGACCAGTAAGTCTCTACAGAACCATGAAGCACAGTTGGCTTATCATGCCTTCATGTGATGTGACTATACAGGCAAACAAACCTTTCTTTGCTGCATTCAGGACTGCTTCAGTGTGGTATTTTGGCACATTATTATACAGTTTGCTGTACATCCAAACCTGTATTAAAAAAAAGAAGTCATAAATGAAAGATAAATTAGTTTGATAAGTATTAATCAAATACAACATATATTCATGTTAAATCAATATTTTTTTTCCCAAGTGGGTTGAAACTTGAAAGAAATTCCACTTATTTTGTTTTTAAGTTGTTTGGTTAAGAATTTTTCAGAAAAGGAATACATGATTATCTGCATGTAGTAGTCATCACTTGGCACAGTCCAACTTCACCTGTGTGGGTTTTTGATGTGGTAGCTTTGATCAACAGGTATTCAGGTTTTATGTCTGGCAGTCAGACTCTTGTAACCATGGTAACAGTCATGCACAATTTAATTCAAAAGTTGTCAAAAGTGAATTAATCAAATTCAAAGTTAAAACAGGCCTTATTTTCACTAAATTAAAATGTGACTTTCAGCTAGTGCCCAAAGTTTTCTGCTTTCTAAATGTGAAATTCTGCTTTCTTCTGCTTTACAAACCTCAAATTCTGCTTTCTTCTGCTTTCTAAATTTCACCATTTTGAAATTCATTGAAAACTCAGAAAAGACCTTTTTTCTTATTTCAAATGCATGGAAACGGTGAAAAATGATTGCCTACTGTTTCACGCGCTGAGCCTGAGCAATTCCTAGACTGGATTTTGTATGGGTAATAATGATAAATCACGACGCATTTGAAACCAATAAGAGTATACTTATATTAAAATTACTAAAAATTTCTTGCCAAAATTCACTATTTATGATTTTTGTTCATTATTTTTACATTTTTTTTTTAACTGCATTTTCCGCTTTCTACCCCCGTTTCCGCGATTTTAGCGGAAAATCCGCAAAGCGGAAAACTTTGAGCACCACTTTCAGCCCCTCAGCTTTGTAGGAAGAAAACACTCTAATATTTATATCACTAATAATTTTTAGTAGGGATGGAGTCAAGGCTGACCATTCAAAGTCACAAGGTCGCTGGAAAAATGTTTTTCACATAAACTTCGTACACGTGACTCAGTCCGAGACCAAGGTCAAGGCCCGCAAAATTTGACCTTGAGTCCAGCCTCCACTCCATCTCTGATTTTTAGTTTATTTGCTACAAAATGAGCTCATTTTGGGGAGTGCAAATTGGAAAGACAGTAAATTCATCATAAAAACTCACCTGTCTCCCTTGTAACCAACAGTATTTTGTATCATCATAGACTTTGCCATCTCTTCCAAGGCACACAGAGAATCCACTACAAGAAAACAGACAATAAACTTCAATACAAAGAGTGAGGTAGTAGAGCAAGTGCATATCAAGACAACTGCCCTAGAGGACAACTCCCCCCGGGATGACTCCCACCTGACAAATCCCTCGGAGAACATCTCCCCAAGAGGACAACTCCCCTTGAGGACAACTCCCCCAGAGGATAACTCCCCCAAGGGACAACTCTCCCAGAGGACAACTCCCCCAGAGGACAACTCCCCCAAGGGACAACTCCCCCAGAGGACCCCACTGGGGGACTTGTCCTTGGGGGAGTTGTCCTCCATGGGAGCTGTCCTCTGAGGGAGCTGTCAGGTCAGAGTTGTCCTCTGGAAGATTATTGCTAGAACCATGTATTGGACCTACAGGTTTTAAAGCCCAAGTTTAGTTTGGGAGATTTTATTTTATTTGAAAGCTTCATGCCCAAAGGTCATATCACACCAATAACAGATTCTGT
>JZLH01S0023441.1:0-11493 GCA_001188425.1 Eucidaris tribuloides | reverse complement strand
TTAATGAGGTATGTTCAGGACTTTATGTGTGTGTTTGTGTATGTGTGTATGTGTGTGTGTGTGCTTGTGTTGTGTGTGTGTGTGTGAGTGTGTGTGTATGTATGTATGTGACTATGTGTGTGTGTGTGTGTGTGTGTGTGTGTGTGTATGTATGTTTTTGTGTGTGTATGTGTATGTGTGTATGTATGTGTGTGTGAGTGTGTGTGTGAGAGAGAGAGAGTGCGTGTGGTATGTATTTGTGCTGTATGTGAGTGTGGCTGTGTTATGTATGTTGTGTTCATGTATATGTGGTGTTATGTATGTACTTTGTGTGTGTGTATGTGTATGTGTGTATGTATGTGTTGTGAGCTGTGTGTGTGTGAGAGTGAGCTGTGTATGCTGTGTAGAGAGTGGCCTTGCTTGGTTGTGTATGTATGTATGTGTGTCGTGTTGTGTGTAAGAGGAGTGTGTGTGTATTGTGTGTATTTGTGTGTGTGATGTGTGTGTGTGCTGTGTGTGTGTGTGTGTGTGTGTGTGTAGTGTGTGGGTGGGTGTGGTGGTTGTGTGTGTGTGCCATTTTGTTTTTGTGTGTGTGTTGGTGTGTGTTGCTTCGTGTGTGTGGTGTGTGTGTGTGTGTGTGTGTGGTGAGGTGGTGGGGTGGTGGGTGAGAAGGAAGGTGATTGCTTCTTCTTTGTTTAATCCAAAGATATTTGTGAGAGAGGAAAAACAAAGGAATCAGCAGTTTGGAATAGGAGTAATTTCTTTTGGGGGCAATCAAAGCCGACCATGCGGGTTTTGGGGGGCGAATGAATTGATTATTTAGATTAAATTCCAAAGATTTAAATCACATGCTGACTGGTAAATTCTATATCTCAACGTAAAATTAAAAATTTCACTCAAAATGGAGATGTATTCAACTGAATCGTTCGATCCTCGTTTTTCATAGGGCGGTGAGGGCTCGATCGGCCCCCCATGAAAGATTATTGGGGTGCAAACATTACGATTTGCCCCCCCCCCCCCAATAATTTATTGACAAACTGAAATAAAATCATTAAATAAGTGCATTGGAAATATATGCTTTTGAAAAGCATTGGAAAGCCACTTATAAAAACCATTAAACACCTAAAACAAAAAATACTGTTAAACATACAAAATTGTCAATTTTTCGGTGCGCTTTCCGCGCAAAACTTTGCTTTACGATTGCCGCGCGCAGAGCGCGCATCGAAAATTTGGGGCATTTTTTCACTTTTTTGCCCCCCCCCCAATCCGGAAACATGGAATCGGACAGCCCCTGGAATCATTCATGCCACCTGACGGAACGAGACACCCCCTCTCCCCTCCCCCCCCCAAAAAAAAAAAAGAAAAGAAAGAAATGACACAAGAATTCACAAAACAGTCGTATTTCTGCGTTACTCGCAAAAGGACCCGTACTATCTTCCTACAGTGCGCGGAGGGCGCTATCTTAGTACCACCATTATCATCCGCTCCAGCCTAACGACGCCTCTGAACTCAAATATCGCTTATCACCCTCTGCTGGTTACAGAAAGTCGAAATATTCGTTTCTAATACCCGCCAACGGTCAAAACTTGTTTTGTTACCATGGAAACGATGACCAATCGAAAATTTGATCCTTACAAGTACATACGGCTACGCAGTGTTTTTTGTTTTTTTCTTGTATTCCACGCAATTTGGCTCATCGCAATGGAAATTTGATGTACAGTTCACGAACAGTGGGGAACTTAGTGACAAATTTTCTTGTGTACCACTGCTGGGGTATTGCTTACGTCGAAATAACCTACCATTGGCGTCACCCGCTGCGGCTCGGTGATATCGACAGTCTAATTGTAAGGCTTAAATTAACAATAAACATAGTTTTAATAAATCTGCAGCTACACTTAATATAATGTCTAAATGCAATATGTCTAAAGACAGGCCGACATCCTGTCTGTATTCTAAAATAATAGTACTGAAGTGGCCCACTGGCCAAAATTAATGCAATCTCGTATTCAATGCAAGGCCAGTGAATTGACAGCATTATGAATAATTCGTGACCAATCGAAGTTTACATGAATGTTAATTTTATTCGACTCCCTGGAAGCACCACGTATCTATCACATGGTCGATACAACATAAATCAGAGCGTATTCTGGTTTTCAGCACCTAATCTTCCTTGCCTTGATTTTTTTTAAATTAATAACGTAATTTTTTTTTTCACAGTGGTGGTGGAGATTATGATGATGACGACGACGATGATGATAATGATAATGGAAAGCAGAAACAAACAAACGAACACACAGACAGACAAACAAACACACACACACAAACAAACAAACAAACAAACAACAAACATCCCCACCACCATCATCGTCATCATTGACCTTTAAGTGGTCTTTCCCGTGTGTCGGTCACATAGTTATAAACAGTTACTGTTTATAACTATTGTAGCGGATTTTACGCGATTAATACGGAGGCGGGCAACACGTTTTATATATACATGTACCTGTACAACCTTTCCATCATAAATGCTGCATGGAAACCAACGAACGATTCTTTCTCGAAATTTGTACTTGTACTGATGTTCCGTCATTTGTGCATTTCTTTTTATTCTGGTTTTTGTTTTTGTTTTGTTTATGAATGTGCGTTATTTTCTATTTTTTTTTTTGGGGGGGGGTTGTATGCTTTATATAAAGTAATGTCCTTTCGGCGTTGCCTTCAAGTCGTACATTAATATGATGAATCATTGCGATATATACGTCTTGACGAAAATCGTCGAGAGATTTTGCACAAAATTGGATGATTATGTACTCAGGCACATAAATTCCACACTAGCACATTATTTCGCAAATTGTACATTAAATATTTATACAGGAAATATCTTTTGGTGACTACTCTCGTAGCGACGTATACTATAATAGGACAGGAAACCCTTTAGTTGCGTAGCAGTTGGCAACTTTATTGACTCACCTCTCAACGTACTAGAATTTCCACTTTTTTGCCTTACGGACACGTGAGTAGTTTCAATGTCCACGGCAATGCGATTTGGAATAAAAAGAAATACGTAATTTGGCAAATATGTTTTGCATTGCGTTTCTTACTTAAAGGCAAGAGACTATTTGCTTAAAAAGAGTAAGTACGCAAAAGAATATTGTAAAGTCTTGCACTATACAAGTATAGTCTTGTACTATACTTGGCCTGCAGTTAATCGACCAAAACTGTTGATACCGAAATAGAATGTGGGCAGCATTGTTTATATCCACATTTCTCTTACTTTTTAGTTGGATGATAACAATGTAAGATGACGTTGTGAGGCAACATAATTATTATGTAAAATAATTCCCACAGGGATATGCAGTGGTGGCACAGCCCACCCCGCACCGCAGTATGTCATCTAGTATTCAACGAACCTGGATCTTGGTTAGGTTGGAGAAAATAATTATACGTTGCAGGGCCCACTTGTAATATCTAAATTACACGTCCTAGGTGGCGTTACTAGTATGATTTACTCTCCAGGAAGGAAATTTCAACTCTCGTTAAAAGGTATATACTTCTCCTTAGTTCTGACCCGTAATCAGTAAATTTTTACACACAATAACAAAATGATTTATACATTTACACGAGCAAATTGTACATAAACACAACCAATTGCGCACCACAACTACTCATAATAATAACAATAATCAAAAGAATTATTACGACATAGAAAAGAAAGTTTTATAATCCCCTTCCCATAATTCTCAGCTCCACATGGGTGAGGCATGGTAGCCTCGTTGATGTATTTATACATTCGACACGGTTAAAATATTGTTAAAACTTGTGATTACCCCATTCAACCACCACGCATATGGAATACTAACCTGTGCTGGGTCGATTAGAAACACAGGAGCTACAAGGTACATTTAATGCATTATAAGCATAAGATTGAACTTGTGGATATGAGGAACGTCACCCGTGTTTTCTGTATTTCGTATGTTTTCAGTGCATGGTTACGGATTGTTGAGTAAGAGGAACATGAGCGCAAGACGGTGAATAAATAGCATCGGGCAAATGCTTAAATCATTCCCTGTGTCAACAGGATGATCTCAGTCTGTGATAAACATTAACCTTAAGGAAAATGTAGAGATTAACGGATCAAATGAGAAATATTCCCTTGATATTTATGAAGAGTTCAACTCACGATAACGTGCGTACGAAACGCGCCATTGCCTTTAATTTGATTATATTCGACTCACAGCTGTTTCAAGCTCAACAGAGTAAAGGGATAACACATCTGATGAAGATCTCATTGACTCTAATATTAGAAATCAATTTTTAATGAGCACCAACGAAGTGTCTGTTTACGTAAAGTTATCATTCTATTGCACAGAACAGGTCGCCATCTTAAGTCATGGATCAGCATGTAACACTGTGGAGGTTATGGGTGATCTGATGTGAGAACCTGATGTGGAGTTTATCATTACAATAACTGCGTTGCTCCTCGATGGAATATAGTCAAGCTTCCAGATGTTTAGATTAACACATCCTATATTGATAACGAAACTACTATCTTCAGTCAATTGTTTGGACTAAGACTAGTCTCCTGATTCACGCACAGTAAGTGTACTTTAAAGCAGAAAAGTCGTACGGTCTGCATCCGAGAATAAAAACAGAAGACTTTCAGTGAAACCCAATTTATTCAAACCGCATTCTCAATTTTGAATAAGATGTGATACCGTAAATGATAATACAAGTCTCAAAATATCAAAGCTGATGTAATACCCTCTCTGACCACTTCAAAAGATGAGAATTTATGATCCAAAACTGTGAAATATTGGATGCAAGGTTATTTTTTTTCTGTAGACACTCAAATGAAAATACATAGGTTTTTTTTGTTCTTATTTATAGCATAAATAAGGTAAAAGCGAGGATCTATGACATCCACGACCGGAAACTACCCCACTGAATTACTTCGCAATGACTGTTACCCACCAGAGAGTTACCACCAAGACAATTAACCCAGGAAAATAATGATTTTGATAAGTGTTCTAGGGATAATTTTCCAGGGGTTAATTGTCCGGTTGGTAATTGTCCTACGGGAAAATTGTCTGTATGGTCATTATACAAGGTGGAGGGGGGAGAGGTAATTGTCCGGGAGGTAATTGCCTTAAGGGGTAATTGTCTGGATAGTCATTACAAAGGGGTTAATTGTCAGGGGTAATTGCTCTAATGAAAATTGTCTGAATGGCCGTTATACATGGGGTAATTGTCCGGGAGGTAATTGCCTTAGGAGTATTTTTGGCTGGATGGTTAATTAAAAAAAGGAGGGTTGGGTGATTTCAAGGAATTATTGACTGGATGGTTATTATACAAGGAGGGTGGGGTGATTGTATGGGAAGTAATTGCCGTAAGGGGAGTTGTCTAGATGGTCACTATACGAAAGGGTAATTGTCCGGGAGGTAATTGCCTTAAGGGATCATTGTCTAGATAGTAATTATGCAAGGAGGGCAATTGTCCGCATACGGAAAATACAATATGAAAAATAAGTTTAATCGTTGATCAATAACCTCAAAACCACTCTAAAAATCAGTTACACTCGTACAACTGAACACAGAACGTGAAAGGTAACGGAAAACAGACACATAATTCACATCATCAGTCTACCCCAAATTACCCCTACTATAAAATCATGTGAGCTCTCCCATTGTTTTGAATAAGCAGACAGGGAGTTTCCTAAAATTGACAATGACAGTTGCAATGAGATTTAATCATCTCTGAAACGATATGACTACTTGATACTTTGACGCAATGTCATACTACTAGGTTGATAATAACGATATCGAATCACCTCTAACTACATTTTGAATGTGGCCCATTTTTAAAGAAAGGGGTTAAGGAGATATCGTTATTGGCCAGTGGCCATCGATTAAAGGACAGAGCATTGCACGAAATTTGCGTCCTAATTCTGATTCTGGTAAATGCCACTAACCATCCTCGCAGTGGCGTATCTATGGATTATGGCGCCCGGGGCACAATGAAATTCGCCCCCCCCCCAGTGGCGGATCTACGGGGGTTAGGGGGTTTAATACCCCCCCCGGGGGCTGCCAAGTGAAAATGTGATGTGCATATAGAACAACACCATCATGTTTTAAAAGCATTGGAAAGCACAAGAACACCGTTAAATTTAGCATAAAAATACTATTAAACAAACCCAATTGTTCAATTTGTATTGCAACTTGGCGCGCCGAAAATTTTTGACATCTTTTCCCTTTTGCCCCCATCCGAAAAATTGATCGATGCCCCTGGGTCAATCCCCCCATAGCAAAAAGCTAGATCCGCCCCTGCCCCCGCCCAAACTTATTGACGTAACTATAAATGCAAAGGAAAGATCGATCAAGCGAAATAGATTGTTTTTGCAAAATTATCCACGGAGCGGAGCGACCGAGCTTTAGAAAATGTATGCACTCGTAACCCTATAAAACCCATTTTTCTACCGCACTTTACCCTGTGGACTGGGAGGGAGGGGCGCATAATCTCTATACGGTTGTTAATTTTCCATCCTTTTCTCATCTTTCTCTTTCTGTTTTTTGTTTGTTTTTTGTTTGCATTTTTTGCGCCCCCTTAAAGTGGCGCCCGGGGCACATTCTCCCTCTGCCCCCCCCCCCGTTAGATACGCCACTGCATCCTCGCGACAAACCTAGGGGATTCACCAAAGACTTACAATATGCGTCGACGGTATGGACTTATTCCGTGCAAAAGGTTATACTTATCCAGATTATTTGCCCACAATATCAAGCAAAGAGTAATCCCATTAGCATTTATTTTGTACGATCTTCAACATACTGTCTACCATGGTCGCCCCTCCGTTGCGTTGAGGGGTCTTCCATAGAATGTCAATTTCAAAAGACGAGAGTTTACCTCTGTTTGATGTAGAGATTTAATTCGTTCTGGAACGATCTCGACGTGTATGTGATAACAAGTTCCTGAAGATAACCAGACATGGCATTTGCAAGTTCAAGAAATACGTATCCCGTATACCACGAGTTTAGCTTTCCAAGTAACGTTTTTAAATACACACAACAAAAAAGTAACTACCAACTTTTTCAAATTACTATAACTTTTTAACAAAATAGGTTTTAGCAAAATTATTTGGCAGGAACATTTCTACATTCATTGACTAACGTCTGTGTGAAAATAAAATTAATCCGTCAAGCCATGTATGAGTGAGCATGCATTAAAGGCAAAAATACCACTTTTCAAAAGTCACAAGAGTCATCTCTTATGCCAAAATAATGGTAAATAATGGTATTGTTTGCTTTATTTCTAAAGTGTTCTCACTAAATCATGACATGGTTACAACCTCCTATGTTCGTACAACATGTACAGATACATTTCGGTGAAAAATATTGGATTTCAATTTTTTCAATAAACTTAATGGATTTTACAATTTCAAAATAGAGGAAGGACGGACATTTTTAAATTGAGCTCACTGAACCGCAAAATATGCGAAAAGTGCCGAAAAGGTGTAAGGGGGTCTAAGAAATAGATGATCAGCATAAAAGCGCTTTTAAAACCATTAAACAGAAACAGAATTTGTCAAAATCCTGCATCACAAATACCTCGAAATGACCCTTGTGTCTTTTGAAAAGTGACACTTCTGCCTTTAATATGTGTTCACTCATGTATGACTTGACGGATCAATCACATTTTCACACAAAAGTTAATCAATCAGTGCAGAAATACCAATGCCAAATTCTTTTGCTCAAAACTGTTTGTTTTAAAAGTTACAGTATTTTAAAAAAGGGGGTAGTTACTTTTTTGTTGTGTTTATTAGGCGCCTTTGTCCCAGTTGATATTCGGATATTGATGATTAAAATTTCTATATATAATGTAAAAAAAAAGTGTGCTTAGTGAGTAAACGTGTGTCTAAACACATTCTTGTTACCACTTTGTAAATAGGATAAACGTCGTGTATCAATTCATTAAACATTGGTGTCTAATTTCTAAACAGCACGTGTCAATAATCCAAATAGATGTATGTTTTAAACACATCGTTTCTATCACTTTCTAAATACTTATGTTTAATTTGCAAAATACTAATTTTCTGGGAACCGACGAGCATTTAAATCACCCTTTTGCTGACTTAAAATCAACTTAAAGTAATAGGCTAACATTGTGGATCTTCAAATTAAAAAAATGTCAAACTTTGTTATCTGAGCTATAGTGTTTGAATGGACAAGTAAACACCCAAGAATACAAAAGTTTGGAAATTTATGCTGCCACTGGCAAGATATGAATGAATAAACAATTAGTACTCGGGGCGAGTAAAAATAGCCTAGATCCACACACAGTAAGTCTATGGGGGGAAATGGGGAGGTGAATCCAGTCAACTTACAATTTTCACTTTTTTAAAGCACTAAATAATCATTTTGAAATACAATTTTTTTCAGGGCTTCAATTTTAAACCTTATCAAAGACACTTGGAGCATGGAGGATTATGTAGCTCACATTTTTTATACCGTGGTAAATGTTAGCCAGTGGCTTTAAGATTTGTGTACTGGGAGCAAATAACATTCAAAATTTCAAACCGAAATGCTAACGAAAAGAAACCTACGACATTCAGACATTATGGTTGTCGGTACTATTGGCTGAAATTCAGACAGGAACTCGGCACAACCTTAGACATTCCTACATTTAGCTAACTTAGAGTAAATTTGAGGTGAAAAACGCTGCTGCCAGAGAGGCCAGAGAGAGAGAGAGTAGAGATGAGAGAGACGAGACTGGCCATTACCATGTGAATATTTTGACAAATCTTTCTGTTAAACACCATTTTATTCTATTATTTATTTGATTTATTCGCCTACAGATACATCTAACAGACGCTTTAGTGATCAAATCTCTAACGCTTATGGGTTAAAATCATAAACGATTTGAATGAAAATAAAATCTCTTAATAAATATAAGTTCCCCCTGTCTGGAATTTGAAAAGAAAAAAACAAACCACGATCGCTTATCATAAATTAGTAGCTTATCGCGTAGCTAATCACAACATCCATCTCATTGTATTCTGACTTGCCATCGGTAATCAGGCAGCGAACAAGATTAACATTCCATTCTAAACCACTTGGTGTGGCGTGCGCACTGGTACCGCACACCAAAAACACGCTACAAAACATACAAATACGCATATACACCATACACATAAACCTTTACAAGGACTACGGACGCAGTAATTAATCTTGTAAGGGCAAACCATTTTTTGAAGCCACTTAATATGCCGCCACGAATTTGGTAGGAAAAGAGAGGAAAAGATAACAGAGGCAGGACGACTTAATCTGATCTGCCCACTCTGGAAATGACCACATTCTCAATTCAGGAGCTTCATTCAAAGCCCAGGATCGGGTCATAAGCTACCTCGAGTGGATCAGCGAGCGAAAAACTATTACATCCGCGTGACCCCGAGCGGATACAGCGACCATGACTATAGATACACAAATCTAAACTGCTTCTGTTCTCTCGCAGTCTTCTTTGAAATATTGCCAATGACATTTGATTGCGATGTCGTTGGAGAAAAACTGGTACCGCGATCGAATTCACCTTTAGTATTTCACGCGGCATTTCGCATAACTGTGTGTCAAGCCTCATGAAGAACATTATGGGTGTAAAGCGACACGAACGAAATTGCAGCTACACCTAATTGTACGGTGTGCCGTTGTCGTTCTGCTGTTGACATGGCTATTGCATTCATCATGATCTATGCGCATTTTCCGTGCGACGCAATTAGGTTTTATAGTGTGTCGTGTGTTGGCTGGGGGGGGCGGCTGGTTGCAGGGACAACATACCGCGTCCAGCAAACTTGTTGGAGTCTCAACCATCTGCCAACGTCACACTATGAAATTTGAAAATTGAAATTTGAAACAAATGCACCAAACAATAACACGTTAGTTTACGGACCGCTTCCTGTAGACATAGACGTTGGACTATGCAGTGTGGGCTGTGGAACCTCTTTGTAACATCCGTTGCAGACTCACTCTTAGTATACTATGGGTTGAATAAGACTTAGTGCGTAATTCATATTCATAATGTATTCATACACATTTGTAAATTGTAAATACATTTATGACACCATATCGGATGAACAATCCACAATGGGCGTCTGAAAATAGACTAGTAAGTTAGTAATTTTCTTGGTTTTTTGCTTTTATTGAGACAATGAATTCAAATCAAAGTCCAAGGAACGGTCACTTCTATTTTTAAGTGTAAAACGATGTTTCCTACCTCTGTTATACTCTTGACTAAAGGTTTCCTTAACTATGTGCTATGCTTCTTCTATGTACCGCGTACTAGTCTATTCACATAATCGTTAATTTCTTACGACATGCCAATGAATTGTATTAACATAACAATAGACAATTAGTCCATTCCTTATATGGCGCCATAATACCATATCGGAGATCGCGTGTCTATGCGCTTGGATATGCCTTTAAATAGCCAATACAATAATACTGCCCCCTCCCCAACACAAAACTGATAAGGCAACAGACAAGAACAAGAAGGAAAGAAATAAGAAACAATACTGATGAAATACAAATCTTCCATGAAAAAAAAATGATTCTGTGTTTCTTTGGGAACCGGGATGGCAAACACATACTCGCAATGTGGAAGACGTCTACTTAGCCTCTTGATAAAAAAGCATACTCATATACGACATCTAACATCACAAATCTATTGAACCATATACTTCATGTTATGGTGATGATGTCGATGATGATGATAATGGTGACGAGGAGATGATGAAGTCGATGACAATGATGATGATGATGATAATGGTGACGAGGAGATGATGAAGTCGATGACAATGATGATGATGATGTCGATGATGATGATAATGGTGACGAGGAGATGATGAAGTCGATGACAATGATGATGATGATGTCGATGATGATGATGATGATGATGATGATGATGATGATGTTGACAATGGCAATGATACTTCTGGTCCTTTCAAAATTGGGCTGACTTTTTTGGATAGAATCAATACGAGGCACGTGGGTGAAAAATAGCAATATTTAAACCGTTGCAACATAATTATTAAGGTCATGAAACTTTTGATTTTTTTAGGACACTTCACTTTCATAATTTATACAACAGTTACGATATTTGGCACCGCCCTTACCTTTGGGTTGTGCGATTTTATTAGGGTATTGTGGTGACGGGGTTCGTTTGCCCATTCAAACTCTACAGTGTGTGTAACTTATATTTCAAAATTTGACATGTCTGTTTTTTTCTTGGGCTTCGACAATGTGAAAGAGTTTCTTAAATAACGCAAATCCCCCCACCAAAAAAAAAAGAACAAACCCCAGATCGTATGCAAGATACATAATGTCGCAGGAGTTTTGATTATTACTTTGGTTGATCAGCGTGAATTACTTCGTTCATCAAGGCACGATCAATGCAGCTCTTTTTGAGGGAGTACCAACCGATTTCCTCTCAAGCAGCTGCATTGGTGATTTAGACCGTCTCCATCTTAAAAATCACTAA
>JZLH01S0023435.1:47137-57743 GCA_001188425.1 Eucidaris tribuloides | reverse complement strand
ACGCAAGGCTGTGAAAGTGCACGGACAAAAACTTTGCATAAACTACGAAATAGCGGGTAAAAATAAGCCCTAAATTTGTTATTTTTCACATTTATTACTAAGTCTTTTACAGTAATTTTGTGTTAGCCAGAGGATACAGTGCTAAAATAAATAATATTCAACAAAATGGCGGATTTCTAGTTGGTACCCAGGCGTACCAAATACTGCATCACTTCAGTCTTTGCCATTGGTATGTTGCCAGAGTGTCGTGTAATAATTTAATGTTGTTTGACTGTTTTAAAAGTTGGCTTACTAATGTTATTCACTCGCAGGAGTGAGTGGTCATGGTGGTCGCTTGTGTGTGCAATTCTTCTTGTTTATAATGTCTAACATTGCCAAAAATTGCACATCTAAGTAAATAGATGTAACAGTTAGACCTATGAAATAATTTCTGTTTTAATTGAATAACATAATTTAGGCATGAACGTGTGTTTCAAAAGAATTATGTGTCTTGAAATTTGAATTTAAAAATTCTAAATAGGTGCCAGAAATTCAGAATTTGGTAAGACTTCCCTTTGTTTTTGGCACTCCCACCAAAATGGCAATAAACAAAATTAATGAAAATCAGTATCAAGTGATACTTTACCGATACTCGGGAGTGTGACGATGTTCAGGTTTAAGGGCTCCATTGCCATTGCCATCGCATCGCGATTTATTCCGTCTGTAAAATAAAGCAATAAATTTGGCCGATTTTGAAATAGCGTGCCATAATATGGTGAAACCATGATAGTCCATATCTTGAATAAATAAATGATGCACCACACGCTACCCCAGGATACTGTTGTACCCCAATTTACCATGTTGTGTAGCACCCTCTTGTGTCCAAACATATATTTTCTTCAGTGATTATGATGCAGAGGCTATGTAAGTGCACAACAAAAACTTACGAAAAGTGGGTGAAAATGGAGCTAAAGTTGTTAATTTTCACTCTTCAAATATAACTTTTACCCATTTTTGTAACCCAGGGCACAGTGCTAAAAAAAAATAAACAAAATGGCAGATTTCTATTTGGTACCCCAGGGTACATCATCAAATTGTGAAATCCATACTCTGCCAATTGGCATATAGAGTGCTCGCTCAATTGTGAACTGTGCTTCAGAGGTACATTGTAAGTTGCAGGTAAGTTCAAAACCCATGACAACCCCATCAAAAGTGCTAAAATGGAAAACAAATGAAGCTGAATTAGGGTCAGGGTAGGGTTGGTGTTAGCGTTACAAATAAATTTAAAAATGCATAACATTTTATGTTTTTGATTTCAAAGGGGGTGCTCAAAGGAAAGTTTTTCCCAGATTTTTATAGCCCTTTCTGTTGCGTTAGCACATACTTGAATATTTACCAAAAGGGTTTTTCATCCTTGAGGTGCAAAAATGGGAAATTTTCCTCGGAGATCCATGTTGTGCAGTACTGCTGGTAGTAGACTACAAGATATTGAGATCCCAATAGTTTTTTGGTGATACTGGTGCGTGAACTTCAATTCCCAAATCTAGGAGTACCCAGTTTTGCCATGTACATCCCCTCCTCCCCCCCCTCCCCCACTGTGTTATACCAATGGACCTACATTACAACACATGGGTATACTTCATAGTACACGTCATGCATACATGATCACAACTCGCATGTGATGTAAATCTGTATCTTGCCAGTTGCAGCATAACTTTCCAAAGTTGTGTATTGTAAGATGTTTTATATTTCCTTTCAAAAGGACAATTGTAGAATGTCTTTAATGTGTGAATATTATACTATTACACAGGTTTGGACTAAGACTGTGCATCTAATTTGAGGAACAACTCCAAGACAATGGCGTCAAAGTTGCGGATGATGGTCAGCAAAAAGTAAAAGGCGTTTCATTGATGGAGGTTTTGATCTTGATCTAAGTTGTATCCTTTGATTTAATGCACCCTTCGAATTAATCCACTTTGTCCAGGTTTCATGGTTTGTCACATGTTAATGTAGGCCTACTTTATAACTCTGTAATGAATGTCACATTGCATTCTTATTTTCTTATTTCAGTACTCTACATTGTTTGCTATCAAAATCAGTGAACTAAAAAAAAACACCATATTTTCCTGTTCCCTTCTCCCTGTAAGATATTCCATGAATGATGCTATGATTAATTGACAATGTTTGATAGAGGAAATTTGTGGAAATGCATTTTTGTGATCCTTGTGTAAACCAGAGCTTGGTGGACTGCCAAAATACCACAACAAAATGCACTTATGTTGATATGTGCTATCTTGGAGACCACTGTAAAGCTCTAGATGCAATGTGTGTTCTGTTTGGTCTTTAGATAGATGCAGATTAAAACAAATAAACCTACAGTATAGTGACTATACCAAACCAAGGAGCTTGAGTATACCAAGCTGTAAAAACCTTGCCTACATGATACTGCCAAAAGAATGTCTGATCTATGTAAGTTGTGCAAACATAAATCCAGTCTTCTGCATTCTTATAGGGTACACATAGTAGGCCTACATGTACTGTAATAGAAAGTTAAAGGCATCGTATAACAATATTTTTATTTTCCATTTCAAAAAAATGTGAGTTACAAGATTCCCCATGCTACTAGTATCTCTGATAACGTCTAAAAAATAATGCCCTGCATAAATTGCAGTTCAAAATGATCATTGATTGCTTTAAAAAAGTAAGAATCATTGAGAGACCATTCCAATTTTTCCCCATAGACTGCTGTGTTTCAGAATTTTCATTGGTCGAGAATAGTTCATGTGCCAATCTTTTACAAGTGATAGCATGTTGTCTGAACTTTTGTGTTCTAGGGTGTTCATTCATGTATGTCAGATAGCAAAGTTTGACAATTTTTTTAACAGGTCTTCCACAAGGTGTCTTTAAAGGCAGTGTGCATGTATTTGAGGTGAAAAATGAAATTTCTCCTATTCTGTTTATAGATCTTTATAACCTCCTTGAAAATCAAATGTTTTGAAAGTGAAATGCGTCTTTTTCGCCTTGTACATGTACATAGCGATATCTGATCTGTGAGCAGTTAAAAATTACAAATGTCATTTCAACAATTGTCTGTAAGTTTGATGAACATTGTTTTCTGATATCTGGCTTCTGGCATGACACTGACAGTTTCAATACCATACTTTGTGAAAGATTGATGAAAATGTTGATTAGTTGACCAAAACTATACGTGGGTTTTAAAATTGCTTCAGTATTACAGTACGTGGGACTACAGTCACTACACACATTTGATTTGACAGTTCTGTAGAATTATAAATTAACATATGTCACTGTAAATACTGGTATTAGAAATTGGTTGATCCATGTGACCTGTGTGTTTTGCGAACTTGTAACAGGTCGAGATAACCGTCTGTTCTGGGAAATTATTTGTCAAAAATGTCTTTTTCTACCTGTACGGAGGTCAGTGGAGCCAGATGTAGACTCAGTGGAACCACCCACCGGAGTACAGAGGGACTGAAGCTTTTGGTCTAGCTTATATACATGTAGAGGGCTTGGCGAATGGCGTAATGGTGTAGAAAAGAATTCTAGCCAGGTCTGTATGTACTCAGATGGGGTAATAGAAAATTAGAATTGCTTTAATACTATGTCAGACTATACAAATTTTATTAGATTGTGCTTTTGAATTGTATGCTTTAAAAGATCAGAAAGTACTTTCACACTTACATGTAGGCATACGAGTTGCATTGTGTTCAATGCAACTAGGTAGGTAGGCGTGTGTATGCGAAAACTTGTGTGAGGCTGTGAGCTAAATGCATACATGTGTGTCTGCAATTACAACAATTCTGTTATCTTGCATACCATCATAAAATTCAAAGTTTGTCACACAGTAATAAGCCTTTCTTCTGTTTGGACTAATTTGACAGCAATTTAGCATTATTAGCAAAAGTATCCAACAGTATTCACATAGCAATATAAAACTGCAGTATGTTTTAGACAGTGAGGCACCAGAAAAAGGGGGATTTTTCCGGGTCGGGGGGGGGGGCATGTGGAGTGTATAGTACTGCACAACCATGGACAACACAGTCCATATAAATAAAGTACATGTAGACTAGTTCATGCCAAGTTTGTTTGTGCATTCATTTGGAACCTTGTCTGAATTTTGCACACAGATCTATACACAGACCACTCCAGTTTATTACCTGGAAATATAATACAGTATATATGTATGCTGTATAGGGGGTATGACAATCCTATGAGTATGACTGGTTCAAGGTTTTGAATGACACATGCTTAATTTATGTGGGTTGAAGGTTGGTACAAGGTGGGCATTCTCATTAAACGATGGATCTTCACGTCCAACTCCTTGAGTATTGTTCCAGCATGGGTTGTGGATGTGGTCAGCAGTGCGATACTGAGAGTCGGCTCTTTCTACCTCCGTGGCTGGACTGAGCTGTACTATTCTAAGTTGTGGGAAACTGAACAACAAATATTTCAAATGATTTACAATAGTTTGGGCACCCATTGAATGGTTTGGCTGTGATGACATGACATGTATAGCTTGTTGGTTAAAGTGATAGGCTAACATTGTGGAGCTTCAATTTACAAAATTGTCAAATTTTGATATCTGAACTACATAGTAGTGCTCATATGGACAAATAAACACCCTAGAATAAAAAAGTTTCGAAAGTTGCACTGCCAATGGCAAGTTATGCATGAATAAACAATTAAAACTCAAGTTTAAATAGCATAAGTGTACACACAGTAAGTCTATGGGAGAAAATGGGCAGGTGAATCCGATCAACTTATGATTTTCATTTACTAAATAATCATTTTGAAATACAATTTTTCAGTGCGTCATTTTAAGGCCTTATCAAAGACAATGGTAGCATGGGGAATCATGTAGCTCAGATTTTTTTAACTGTGGCAAATGTTAGCCAATACCTTTAACGTTGCACTCCTTTTCAGTTGATTTGTTGAGGTGAAAAAAAAAATGTAGGCTAAATATATTATTATATTTCTTTGGGGGGGGCTGTTGTGTTGCAATGTAATTCTAGCACTACAGAAAAGCGTCACATCACAAAAGGATTTTGTAATTACCAAACAGGGCATATTTTACTTACACATTTTTTTTTTTTTTAGACCAGCTGTACAAATTGTCTAGCAGTTTGTGATGGGTCAGCATTTAAGTATCAGTAAGCTGTGAAGTTTTCTGTGTTGCGGATTTTCTGTGGAAATCATGTAATTTGAGGTACATGTATAACGTAGAAAATGGCATTTTGAACATTTAAATAAAAAATAAAATCATACTAAAAATCCCCCCTAAATTAAATTTATATATATTTACTAAAAAACTAAACTAACTTAACAAAATGATGCCTAATAAAGCCAAACCTGAATCAAAACCCCCATTGGCCTAGTAAACTTGACGTTATCTGTGATTCCTCCCCCCCCCCAAAAAAAAAAATACAGAAAAAATAAAACAGTAAAAAATAATATAAGTTGGAAAATTGCAAAATTACAACGCAGAGAAAAACAGAATTTGACATTTGTAAATGAAGAAAACGGAATTTGACATTTGTTAAACAGAAAATTTTGGGGTTTAAGTATCAGTCATTTGCGGTATCTTGAACAAATATGCAGTAGACCTCCCGTGGGTTCTTCTCAGGAGCATACATGTTTATTGCAGTACAAACTCGGGGCATACCAGCAACAATCCTCCTTTGTTGGTGTCTTTTAATGATGGCTTTCTGCAGACAATGTACACTTCTCTAATTAATGACGTAATTATTAGGTTTCAGTTAATTGTTAGGCACAAAATAAGGTACATGTACTCTCTTAATACTTACATTTTTAGTTCACCTGAGCCAAAGGCTCAAGTGAGCTATTGCGATCGCTTTTCGTGAGTCGTTCGGCGTGCGTCGTGCGTAAACTTTTACACATTTTCAGCTTCTTCAAAATGCATGATTGGATTTGGCCCGAACTTGGCAGGAATGATCCTTAGGGGGTGGGGGTCCAAGGGTCCTCAAATGGTACACCTGGCCCCCCTGGGGGCCCAGGGGCAGGGCCCTAAAGGGCCAAAAGTAGGTAGTTTTCAAACATCTTCTTCTCTAGATCCAGAAATAGTTTAGTTAAGCCACTTTGTGTGTAGATACCTCTATATGTGTTGAAATAATGTTCCTCAAGTCATGACAATGCCCGGGCTGGCCCCGTTTGGCCCCTAAGGGGGGGCAAAAGTTTGGGGTAGGGCCCTATGGGAATAATTCACATTCACATCAGTGGATTTAGACCAAACTTGGTGGGAATGATCCTCAGGGGGAGGGGATAGAGGGTTCCTGGAATGGTACGCCAGGCCCCACTGGGGGCCCAGGGGGCAGAGCCCATAAGGGCCCAAACTAGGTAACTTTTTATCGAGAAGCCCATTTGTAACCAAACTTGGGTGGTAGATGCATAACAGAGAACTCAATGTTATTTGGGGGTCAAAGGTCACATATGTTGGTCAAATGAAGTCAAATGATAGAATATACCTGCAAGTTTCTTCTTTGATTGGTATTGGCCCATTTGTCACTAACTTGGATGGTAGATGCTACATGTATAGTGACCTCAATCTTAAATTGGGGTCAAGGTCACATAATTAGATCAAAGGTCAAATGTTAAGATACTACTGCCTACGTTGTTAGAATGTAATTTAACTTGCCAAAATCAGCTGTGTGGCAAGAGGATGCAAAGTTTTCCAACTGGTTCATTTGGCGTCGTTGGTGCCTAGATATCAGGCTCCAAGGGCCAAAACTATATGTGACCTGTCACCACGATACCCTGATAAAGTCGCACATCTTATGAAACACAAACTTGGAAAGAAACATACTTCGGATGAAAAATATAGATATGCAAACTTTTGCAACATGTGAAGGTCATAAAACTTTTGATTTTTTAGGACAATTCACTTTCATACTTTATGTCTTAATAATGATATTTGACAATTTCCTTCCATTTGGGCGTGCGACTTTATCAGGGCACCGTGGTGACAGGTCACATATAATAACTGATGTTTTTTTTTTCTATGGATACCATAGAGAGTTTGCGAGACCTCAGGTGAGCGTCGTGCCCCCCCCAGGGCTCTTGTTACAAAAAGACGGTAGGATTGCAGTAGAAATAATGTCAAACTCACTCATTTCTATTATAAATGCAATGATGACACTGACAATTATCAATTTAACAACAACAAAATAAAAGCTCATTGGTGGTCAATTGCAGAAAATTTTCATGAGAAAACAAATATTGTGTGTAGGGAATTAGAACACTGTTTGGTATTCATTGTGGTTAACTGGATTTGGATATGGAAACAACTTAAATTATAGTTTTACAGCATAAATTGATGAGAAAGAATGTTTATGAATATGTTTTTTTGTTTTTGTTTTTGTTCATTTAATGTTTTGTAGTATTAGCAGAATTTTAATCCGGGATTTTGATTAAGTGTCAATATACTGTATATGTACCCATAGACAGAATTTGAAATATGCATTTTGCAGCACTGTAATTTGCCAGAACCTGACCTGATTTCATGCGTGGGGGGGGGGGGGGACTATCTGTCTGTGAATAAGTGGCCCCATCTTGGGTGCTGATAGGACTTTTTGTCGTTGAATCTTATTCAACTTTTTCTTTCCATGGATGCTGAACCTTTCACCGTTATATCCGTAGTAAACAAATGATAGACAAAGAGGAAGAACACTTTCCATCTTTGGGTGTAATCAAGTAGTTTTGCTGAGCCTGCACAGCAGCTCTGGAGTACTGTAGGCTGTTACAGCTGTCAGGTCATGTCCTGTTAGCGCTTCATTTCATCTGGAATCCGCCACATACCCTAGTTTGAAGGCTCAAACCTTTGTCCGTCGTGCTACGCAAATCAGGGTCTGAACAACCTGTGCTGCACTAGTACTTCCATAGGCCCTGTGTTATAGCTGCTCCGTATGTGGCACAGGCCCTAGCCAACAAGATTAGTCTTGGCTCAAGGCTCTGTGAAATTGTAGTGCCAAAATAAAGTCTGTGCCTGCAGACTACACATACCCTGACAATACATTGGTGCTATATGGGGGGGGGTGGGGTGGGTAAAAGGGTTTGGATCGTATTCTCAGAGAAAAATGCCCACCATTGGAAGACTGCTTGAAATGAATCAGATTTGTCATTTGTGGGAACCAAACATTCATGTACATGACATAACCCGTTGGAGACGATTTGATTTCGATACAACACGCATTTTCCATAGACACCAGCACAAGATATCTCATACTTCGTTTTCAATGGAATATTATTCTTATAATGAAATTGAAACTACAGTACATGTACCGTAGTGTATGTATGTGTGTATTTTGTTTCTGTGATGGCATACATGAAGTCCTGTAGTGTTATGTTATGTCATGTGTTTCTTTTCATTCTTAAAACACGTATGTATACTGGGATAGATTCATTCAGCCTTTAGCCAGTATGCATTACATTGCATACATGTAAGTTCACCACCGACTCCAGATTGATTTATCAAGATATACATACATGTACGAAACAGGCAATATCTATTCGTTATCGGTACTCAACAAAGTAAACGTCAAACAGATTAGAAATCAGGAACAGCACTATTTTAATTGCATGAGTTACAAACGTTTGTTCTATTTCCAGCTCACAACCTTTGTTCCAATGACGTATTAGCATCAAGGTGTGAGGGATAACGGGGAATGATAATATTATCATAGTGTTCATTACGTTTGGGAGGAACACCGCTGATGACCTATTTGACACATTCCAGCCAGGTGACATCATCGGTAATGTGATGCTGACATCATAACATTTGTCATTATGTGATACATGAGATGAGTCAGGTGGTACCGCATTTCCAGTGAGATAATTTGATAGACAAATGTTGTCTCATTTATGATATTCTGTCACAATCTGAACATCAGAACTTGTATAACATTTTACGTAAGTGCATGAGTATTATTTTCACCCATAGTAGCACAGACACAAGTATGACCAACTGGTACTATCACACAATTTTTGCATGGAGTTTCAAACTGGATAATGTACATGGGCAATTCCGTGATTAGTTACGTTACACTTTATGACAAACTTTCCTCAACATTTGGCTCTTAAATGAATATGCTTTCAGATAATTTTTCTGTTTTGGTACTGTCAGTTCTCTAGACAGGTACCTACTTCACAACATCAAGCGAAATCATGAGACATGTTTCAGTGGGTAATAACAAGAACTTTAATTATGGTTAGTTACGTTACGAAAAGAGGACATGGAAAAAAATGACAAGTCTTTGTCCTCAAAGTTTCGTCAACCTGTTTTCAACTGAAACAAACTGTGGTATTCATGCTATTTCTGACATCTTGATAAGTCATTTGATATAGAACTTACTGATAAAAATCTTTTCATTTTTAACTACAGCATCAAAAACATGGTTGTTATGTTACGGTTAGTTACGTTACATTTTGTCCATCCACACAAATTTTTGTTTATTTATGTCTTTTTCAGATTTAGTATGCATATGTGGGGATTTATTACTTTCAAAACAATGAAAAGAAACTATTGGCATGGAAAAAAACTGCAGAATAAATGATAATTTTTCATAAAACTGAGATTTAGTCACACTAGTCCCACATGTGGTATTTCATGTATGGTTCTGATTCTCCTAGAGGGTGCTGTTGAAGATGTACAATTTAGAGTAGAAATGATGTCCCCCATTGTTTCTTCATGATTCATACCCATTCAAACCATCAAAATGTAATACGATTTGAGATAGACCAATTTATATAATTTGTGATTTGTCCAATAATTCACGGAATTGCCCACATGGTAATTTTCGCGGTGGTTTTATTTTCACGAATTTCGTGAGTCAGTTATCGTGAAAATTTCCACTTTGGTTCATGTCTATTCAGTGTACATGTATTCACACTAAGGAAAGCACCACTAAAATCGTGAAAATTAGCACTTGCGAATTTTGAAATTTAGTCCAAAACCATGAAAATACTGGCGTATATACAGTAAATGTCACACAGTTACAATGTACAGATATATTTTATTAGTGCTTCTTCAAACAAAAAGATATTTTCCATCCAGGTAAAACAAAATCACAACACATAAAATTGAATGGAGGCATGTACAACTTCAATGCCATAAAAGGCCTTAAACTAGTGAAAATTAGAAATAATTATTTTTGTTTGTTATTATTTTATTTTATTTTTGGGCAAGTACAAATCTGAAAGTGATAATATTATTTGCCCAAAGGGCAAGCAACAATTTACAAAGGAAGTCAGTGTGGAGTCCTGCAATTTATCTTTCAATATCAATAGAATTTATAATCAATGGTAAGTTTTTGGATATTTTATGTATGTGGTGTGGTCAGTACTGGTCACATCATACGCGATCAATAGCAAAGTTCTAATGCACTGTCAGTGTGTTGTGAGAAAAAAGTACATGGCTCTCAAGTCTCAACCAATCAGAAAGCTCAGATTCTCGCAACCGGTAGATGTAATAGTAGTAGGAGTGGTAGCAGTCATATTTCTAGTAGTAGATGTCTTTACTAAACACATACACCTGTTGTCACTTTCTAAGTTGCTTTGCAGTAGCCGTGTTTGAGCTTTCGACTTACAAACAAGC
>JZLH01S0023435.1:24109-35679 GCA_001188425.1 Eucidaris tribuloides | reverse complement strand
GTTTGGACAGCAGATTGAAAAATGTTGTGAAAATGGCCAATTTTTTTAGCACGGAATCGCCCACATACTCATTGCTTAGTTAGATAATCTGTGATAGAGGAAGTACTGTAGGAATTTCTTACGTCAATATAATCTTAGATTTTATTTATTGATTTTTATTTTTTTGGAGGGGGGGTGGGGGTGTTTGCAACATTAGAATAGATACTTCCGTTTTAAAGACTGTAAAAAAAAGTTGGGATTATAAAGTCCATTAGACATGTACCTGTACGAGTTGAGGGTTATAGTGTCATGTGAATTGATCAAGCTGCTAATTCTTCACACATCTTTATTCTTGTTACCGCCTCAGAGTTGAATCACGTCAAATTCAAAGGAGAGAGAGAGAGCCGTGCAGGCTGTGCGTCATGGCTTTTTAGTGGACTGGAATAATTTGTCATTGGATTGAAAGCGCAATGCTTCTGGGGATTTTGATGTGTGAATAAAGAAATTTATGCTGCTATTACACTGTAGGAACAGTACCATGGAGTACATACTATGCCTAATTTGAATACCTGTAACTTATGATTGATGAAAATGTACACTTTGACAGAATATTGATACTGTTTACTTTGCTTTTATTTGTACAGCTTCTCTGACTTTTACTTTTTTAATGTCCGTCACGGTCACCTTTGCAACTACTACATGTAATACTACTACTGCCATTACTACTACTACTGCTACTACTACTACTTCTACTACTAATACTACTACTACTGCCACTACTACTACTACTACTACTACTACTACTACTACTACTACTACTACTACTACTACTACTACTACTACTCCTACTGCCACTACTACTACTACTACTACTACACTTCTATTAACTATGTAGGCCTACATGTATAGTGTACTTCCAACCATCAGGGCAGCGAATAAAATTGTATTTTGCGCAGGCGCTAACTTTCAGCCTGATTTAGCTTGCATGCTAGTATGTTATACATTGAAACCCTATGAGATAATTGAGCGGCTATTTTGTATTTGTAGGTCGGTTATTGTTAGTTTGGGCGGGTTAAATCACCCGTTCACCCCAGGGTATTTCCTACACTTTCAACCATACTACTTATAGATTAATCGATTATTGGTTTCATTCATCAAAGTTAACAGCTACAGTGTAGTAATTTGTAAAGTGTATGTAATGAGCGCTGTCTGACTTCTGGCATAAAAAAAATCTTTGCCAGCTTAAAAACTTGCCTACATGTATGTTGTATTTATCATCTGTCCCCTCCCCCCCCCCCCCCCCCCCCCACACTCAGCCACCCCAATCTCAGTGTTACAAGGTTTTCAGGTTTTGTATATGTTGTCTTCGTACTTTGCGGGCATTTTTCTTGGTGATCAATTGTGCATGTAACATCAAAATATACAGTTAGGACATCTGTTATTATATTAGATGGCTAGTACAGATTCCGAAGATACAATGTGCATTGGCTCTACAGCTCGTCACATGATTTTACGCTTTGCCTAGGAGCGGAAAATGTTATATATTTCACAGCTGCGTATATTTTCCCAGAACCGAAATATTTTTCGAAACGTCATGCCGCCCTCGTACGGTTTAATCACGACCAATGGCTCTGTGTGTGGTGGCTATGGAGAAAGCTTTTGTTGCGGACGCAAACGCTGAAAAATGTCTTTTCACCTTAAAAATTGACATAATGGTCAAACTGATATTTACCTTTCCATATGTGAAATAAAGAAAAAACACTGTCTTTCAGCATCCATACAATTTTACGGACAGGCAGGAATGATTTGGGTCATTTTTGCTAGTTAATGTCATTGATTTTCGGCCATCGGCGCTAACTTATCATCCAAACAACCTGTGAGATGCGCGTGACGCTCACTACGCTGTTGTGCAACCTCATAGTGCCAATCGGTATCGTCTGCCTAAGTGAGCCTTAGTCTGAATTTCAGACTTCCCTGCAAAGCAGGGTGCCATCACAGAAGCGGGATGGTCTGCACAAGAATCACTTTAGGCGGCCTTTTAATTATCTCTTGTTTTTTCTGACAAGATTTCTTCAAAACGCCACTGGATGCGTCCATTACTTCCACTGCATTGTATGGCCTTTTCTGACTCTTGTACCATGGCAAACAAATTAAAGAACTAGCCAGTGTAAAGAATCGTCTCATTACAGTGATCAGATAAGGCTGGCGCTACTCACATTATACAAACTGTTTTACCATCTGTTTTTTTGACACAAGGGTGTCAATCACTTATTGTTCTTGCGGAGTGTAAACAGTGAGGCCATGCCAGGCTCTTACCCTCAGGGGTCGCCCTAATGCACATTATATCACTGCAGACCATGACAGATAAGAACTGATAAAATCTTCTCCTTGGAAGGCCGCTATTTTTGTGGATTTTTATGTAACTGGAAATGCGTCTATCTCTGTCAGACTTTTATTGCTGAAGAACAGGTTTGGCCTTTATGATTCCAGAATAAAGGTCTATGACAGTCAACTAAAGTGAGCTCGCGTTGTTGATTTTCTTTCCTCAACACGCAACAGCCGACTTGAAATCACCGACTGTAGGTAATCAAGACCATGCTAATATAACAGATATCAACTTGGTAGGGGTGTAATGTAACAATCTTTGCGGACCGTCAATGATGCTTATTTTTCCCTAATGTGATATATTTTCCCTTGGTTGGAAAATATAACTCCCTGACGGTCCAAGAAGCTTATAATTACACCCTGGGTTTTTTTAACCAGTCAATATCTCGTATATATATTTCTCTGGATGTCTGTTACTGAATTCTTTATTCTACGTTCTTTTGATCGTATCATAATAAATGAGTCTACATGTACCGACAGTTTCTTTGTCAAAAGAGAAAGAAAGAAAAAAATTGTATCATTGTCTTTTGTCACTTTAATAGATAGATGTAGGTTAGGTTAGGCTCACTAGTAAAAAAAAAAAAAGAATAATAATCCTACCACAGTACTATGTTCAGAATCTAATGTGCTCTCCATAAATTTGAATTTCAGTCTTTCATTATTGATAGTACATATTTAAATAGAGAGCATGCATCATTTATGCAACTTTGTTCCGTTCATCTATGAGATATGGCTTCACCACCACAAGCAAGCTGCTAAGCAATCCTTCAAAAGTCAGTAAATGCAGCAGTGACGTGAATAAAATGTAATTCAGCCTGACCGCAGCTCTGTTTCTAGTGAAAGTCATCGTGGCAACTTACGTTTCCAAAACACATTGTTTCGCATCACTAATTACTCATCCAGAGCATTGATTGAGAAAGTTCATTCACCTATTATGTGTGTTTCTCATTTATTGGCTTCTGACACCTCCCTCCCCCCAACACACACACACACTTCACTTCAAAGTAAGTTGATGACAACTCTCTCTTTCAAGGGGAACACTACTAATGTAGCCTGTACATGTAGCATTACCCAGTCTGTAGATTGTATGTGTATTGTGTACAGACAAATTGTTCTCTGAAACCAGCAATCAACTTGTTTCTTGGACATGAATTATAGTGTAAAAAAAGGTTTTTGGTTTGATTTATTGATTGAATAATAACTATGAAATAAGTTTTTGGCTCCGAGTCCGAGTCTGAGTCCGAGTCGGGGATTTTCGGACTCGAGTCCGAGTCCGGTCTCGAGTCCTACAACACTGGATTGTATGTGTACAGACAAAATTGTTCTCTGAAACCAGCAATCAACTGTTTCTTGGACATGAATTATAGTGTTAAAAAAAGGTTTTTGGTTTGATTTATTGATTGAATAATAATTATGAAATAAGTTTCCCAATAAGTACAACAGACACAAATAGTTGGGTCATTTCATCAAAGTGGGTCATGTTACAAGTACTAGTAACTAGTTTGTATTCAAGTTTGTGCATACCTGTTATACCTTTTAAATAGTTGTGCGGTGCCTAACAAGTATTAGCAAGACGAGAGCTTACCCAAAGCTTACCCAACGTAGCAGCAACAAATGTACATGTATGCAAGATACAGAATTCCAAGTATTGAAATGAATTCATTATTCATGTTAATTGAATAGCTCGTTACTCGGCCTGAAACTAAGAATATCCAGAAATTTGTACATTTACACGTAGTGTACATGTATGCAGTTTATAATATTTTGTCATGTACATATAGTGTGGATTGGTTTAAAAGTGGTCATCCTGAAAACAAAAGAAAATGTAGTTTTCAGAAGCATCATTCATATTATTTCATTTATTATTTCGAAACAAATTTAAAAATCAGTACAACAAAATGACATGGTGAAGCAGGATACAGTGAATGTTAAAGCAACCACTGATAGCTCATATATTTGAAACACTGTTTATCCATCATAATTGACAAAATATAATTATCGAAAGATCTGCATAATCAATTTGTGTGAGGAGTTGAAAGTTTTAACTTAAACCATGGTGCGAGTGTACACACACACACACACACACATATGCTGTAATCACCTTCGACCGAGGACGTACAATTTTATGTGAGTAATGTTTTGTGGTGAGTGTGTGTTTTGTAACGGTAATACCGGAGGACACACCACGCAATAGTACCTATTAAATGAGGACAAAACTCTGACAACTGCGGTACGTATACATTACAGTACACAACCTCCAAATGCGGACGTTCCTCTACATGTATATACCCAAGACCTTTGGCTTACTGGTTGTAATGCACGGGCCATAAGCACTTCAATCACAGAAACAAAGAACTAAAAAATGTGACCGTCCCCCCTAGAAGGTACGTCCGCGATGTACAGTAAAATAATCAAAAGTCACCGTTGAAGCCTTGAGCGGATTAGCAAACACCCCACACACACACCCAAGTACACACACAGACACACACAGGCCACACACACCACACCCACGTTTACATACAAGATACAATAGCCGAGTTTATTGATTTGTATTATCAGTGTGTTCAAGTCCCCTGTCTGATAAAGAAGTCCTGTACAGATTATAACATTGGCGAATTGGTCTCTCAAACTTAGTGATATCATACTGCTTAATCTTGAAAACTCTAATATTTAAAATCAAATCTTTCTTGCATACGGTTTTATTTGCAAGGGATTCTCTCTTCACCCACAACCACAATATGAAAAATGAAAATTGAATCAAGAGAATGAGTAGTACTGTACATGTAGGCTACATTACAATACATTTTGCTGTTACATGAAGTTATAATCAACAACATCTCTGACAGTATCTATTTTGTGAGGCCACATCGGTGTTACATAAACTGTTGCTTGAGTGCTCTGTAATACCCGCTTCACGCTGAGCGAGATTCTACCGGGTGCACCAAGGGTGCACCCGGAGGAATCTCCTCCAGCATGAAACGACACTCGGATTGAACTCACGGGAACGCTCCGATTAAATTTTTCGAAATTTTACCCTAGAACCCGTCCAGGGTAAACACAGATGAACCACCGGGTGTTCACCGGAGTCTCACGTGGGTACGTTCACGCGGGGAAAGTCTAGCAATGAAAGGGTGTCTCGGTGAATCACCGGGTGAAATGCTTAAAGATCAGCAAGTCCTGTTTTGTTCCGGTCGATCATGGCCCGAATTCGCGCGATTCAAGTGATTCCTATACGGTTTGCAAAACAATAGCAAGCTTCGCACAGCTGTGTTTGTTTGTGTTTGCGTCGCACATGTGCACATAGTTTCGTGATGCATTGTACTTTGTCTTACTTTGTAGACACTGCGTACTCGTTCGATTGCTCTTCACGTTCAGTTTGCAAATCACTTCGTTACAGTATTCGTGATCCGACTATATTGACAACTCGCAATACTTTTCGTGTCCAGAGACCAGGGTGTCATATTCAACTCATCCAGTTTTTCATTAGATCATTTTAATCATCGGCCAATGGCTGGGCGTGGAGGCAAGGGGGACGGAGAGGCTGCCCTTCAGCTGCGTACGAGGCTACGGGTAAACGGCACTCACGAGAGCTCTCCATTGAACTTTTCGCGTTAACAGTGATGGCCGCGATAACTTTGGATGGAACTTCTACGCAAGAAATTCCCATCTCCAACATGTAAATAATCAAAGAAATATTAAAAACATCTGATTTAACCTTAATATAATTACAAGTTGCTTGGCTTGGTCGTCCATAAGTCAAAAATAAAATAAAAATGTAACTACTGCACCGGATATGCTGCCTGTAAGA
This sequence comes from Eucidaris tribuloides, assembly GCA_001188425.1. Lineage (NCBI taxonomy): Eukaryota > Metazoa > Echinodermata > Echinoidea > Cidaroida > Cidaridae > Eucidaris > Eucidaris tribuloides. The sequence goes on along the minus strand of JZLH01S0023435.1, from coordinate 29,507 downwards.
TAAAAAGCCGGGTTAGCCAACGTGCGCGTGCAGGCAAATTTCTGGTCCGTGGTCGCATATACTTTTAAATGTTTCGCGACAACACCGGCTCAACGCCCGATCCACGGAGAACCCGGCCGCCGGGGCTATAGGTGGTACGGTGAGATAAATTAACGCGCCGCCTGAGCTACCTAGCTACTTCCGCTATAATGCGTAGGATCGTCCGTGCGCTGTAGCAGCTAGCTTGCGTACGCTACGTTCTACAATAAACGTGAAGTTCGCAACAGCGCGTACGAAATTCAACGAATGGTAATCGGCAACTCCAGTGAAAGAATCTTCCCGGTGATTACCTGTTGGTTTCAACTGTGAATTCACAGAGTTGGTTCCCCGGTGGTTCCCCGGGGAAAGCAGCGTGAAAGGGGTTTAAGTTTGACAACATAGTGTTTATGATATATGCACACCCCAAAATGAGTTCAATCCAGGAAAAGGGCTGAAATCATTCATAATGTAACCATTCACACATCTTAAACCTTGCAGAATTACTTTGTGACAGAAAACTCAGTTTATATTAGTGAAAATACATGTAATCATTAAAACTAGACGTGAATAAATGTGTCGTTATGTCGCATTTTCAATTTGAATTTGCGCGACCGTTACACTAGGCAGTAGGCTGGTTGTCAGAGGCTATTCGGGTCAAAAACAAACGGACCTAAAGTTGGACCAGTGCCAAATGGCCGGAGCTGTGCAGAAACAGATGAATTCTTCACAATTAAACAATCAGTGGGTGAAAGCTACAGCCAGTGCCTAAAATCCAGAATATGCTACTCATGCAACTGGAGCAATTGGCTTCGGCCTACATTTATCGTTTATATTTTGAAAACTGGAGATTGTGTGACCCTCTAATTCTGATCACCATACTTTTACCCATCCCCTTTGCCACTGAATGAAATCTGAGCAAAAATGGTAACCTCTGCAAATCAAAAAATCTGTCTTAGACCTGATTTACACCGAGCTTTTATCCCGGCCTTGGGCCGGCCCGAGGCCGGCCTAAAGCTTGGTGTAAATGCAAAAGAGGCCCTCCCTGATTTGGGACCACCTCTGGAGGTAGTCTCGGGTCGGCCTATATTCGGTGTAAAAAGAAAGGAGGCCTCGGGCCCCCAATTTACCACGTGATGCGGCGCTGTTACGTAATACACAATGCCCAAACAATGCTCGGACCGTACTTCCGGTGTATGTAGCGTGCAGGTAAACCGTGAATGATCAAACCAATCAAACCAACTATCGTAAATTGGAAAAAAGACAACAAAATACATGAACTATTACATCTGTTATAGGTATCCTTTTTTATTTATACGGTTGTACGCACTACATTATGTTGAATCAACATCAACATTACACGATATAAAAAAAATGCTGTTTACTTCAGAGTCTCATTCCAACATTTTTTTAAATCGACTTTCTTCCGAGAGACTTATGTAGGGATGTTATACGAGCAGCGTGTATATTGATGTCGCGCACGAGAAAAAAAAAATCCTGCTTTCTTTTACATCATGAATATTAGGTGAGACCACAATGCGGCAGTTTTGGAAAGGGGGCCTTAGCCGGCCTATATATTTGGTGTACAATGCCACAAAATGGCGGCCTCGGGCCTGCCATTAGCCGGCGCCTTTTGGTGTATAATTGGGCTCCGTAATAGATCAATTATATGACTTGCTTCGTTCTCCCCCCCCCCCCCAAACACTCACCCTTCCATGACCGTTACTTCGCTGTAAAAAAAGAAAAAAAAAACTTGATATGAGCAAGATCAAGTACTTGCTTCAGGTATTTGCATTTTCCTTCTGTACATCCATCAATCTTTTGCGGCAGCACTGTTACACGAGCAATGGGTCAGAATCAGGAAGCATGTGTTGAACTGGGCTGTGGTGCCATGGTAACATTGTAAATGGGTCTTCATTTAGCCAAATGGTCCCAGGTATGGTACATACATTGTAATTGTAGGAGAGTGAACTGACAAGTTTGCCTGCGAGGAAATCATCTTTTAGGCAAGTAACACTGGTATGGGTATTATCCATAATTGCATCTGATAGTAAAGGAGAAAATAAATCCCAACAAAGTACAAGTATATCATACAAAATGAAGAAAAAAGAAGACAAAAATGGCATCCGGTATATATCGTGCGGAGGTGTATCAACTCTGTGTAAAGATCTTAACCCTTACAGGTAAAGTCTTCTAGTCAATACCAATATGACCGATACAGTTGCATTCATGATAAATTTAATTTTCTCTACAGTGTGTATAAAAAAAAGTAGACACTTAGAAAAAATTTGAGATTATTTTTTTATGTGAATAATTTGCCTTGGATCTAAGCTATCTGATAACACTGTTGGTATTGAAAGTATTTCACACATGAGTGAGCACAGCCCACTTTTGTCCAATTGGCCAAAAATGCATTTGCGCACAGAATTTTGCTCTAGTAGTCAGCCTTGCAGACCGATGCTGCAGAATATGTCAACTGATATGCACAAGTATTGAATCCTCAGCATGCTCAGAGAAGAGCTAATATCAATTCTGTGAAAAGAAAGACAAAAATGAAGCAATGATTTAGATACACCATCCTAAAAAAAAGAAAATGTCATTATGGGAGGTCAATTCACAGTTCATCTTGCAAACATGACATTTTCTTCTTTTTAGTGGGTTGTATCTGAATCATTGCTATTTTTGTCTTTCTTGTCACAGAATTGATATCAGCTCTTCTCTGAGCATGCTGAGAATTCAATACTTGTGCATATCAGTTGAGAGCTCTTGCAGCACCGGTCTGAGAGGCACTAAACATTCACTATAAGAACACAATTCTGTGCACAAATGCATTTTTGGCCGATTGGACAAAAGCGGGTTGTGTTCACTCATGCGTGAAATACTTTCAATGCCAACAGTGTCATCTGATAGCTTAGATCCAAGGTAAAATATTCATATAAAAAAATAATTTCAAGATCATGAAATTTTTGTGTAATAATTTTTTTTCTAAGTGTCTACTTTTTTTTGATACACACTGTACAGTGCATTTTAACCTGTTGGAGACCAAGAATGAGATATCTTGGGCTAGGGTCTGATGAGAATGTGTGTAATAATTGTCTCCCAACAGGTTAAAGGGTATTATGATTGTAATAGGCTCCAAATTATAGGGGCAATTGTTTCATTATGCTGCGTCAAAACAAATTGTTGTCTCACAAAATCTATTTAATTTACACAGATAGATGAAATTGCACAAGTAAATTTACAGAAGCATTTTCTTTCTTTTTTCTGTGGTGGGGTTGGGGGTTGGAGGGTATAGTTAAATTGAAATGGTTCAGTAGTTTTTGACCAATATTCTGTCTACCATCAATTCAGGTGTATCTAGTGGGTTTCATGATTGAAAGGTTTTCTAAACTGTGTGACTTTTTAACTTTTAGAATAGTTTCATGGTATTGGTATGAGAGAATCATAGCTTTTCCTTCCTCTTTGTACATATACTGGTCACATATTCCTTAAAAATGTGTACACATTTATCCATGTTTTAATCACTCTGTGTTCCTTAACTAATTCCAATATCAGATATTTATCCAAACATTATAGCAATGGGCTTTCCTGCAGAGAATTTGGAAGGAGTATACAGAAACAAACTAGAAGACGTTGTCAAGTAAGTTTGAATGTACTGTATAAAAAAACTGTAACCAAATTGACTTTCATGCACTAATTTTATTAATTGTCCTCTTTATTTATTTTCCTAGTTTTGAGATTAAAATGACAATGATTGCCTTCAAATTTAACAAAGACTATCGTGTTCTCGAGCTGATCTACCCAGTGAAGTATGCCAAAAATGCATGCAAATAATGAAGTGCCGTAAGTGACTGTGATGCCGTAGAGATATAGGTTCATCAGTTATTACCAGCCCTGTAATACATCTGATTTATAATTATTTGAAATAATCCAAATAAACTGGCCAGTAAATGACACTGAATAAGAATGTGTAAAGAATGTATTGGTTGTGCCACCAAAAATTTTGTTCACAATTTCAAAATTTGCTGGTATTGTCAGTCAACTGTCATGGAACATATACAATACAACATAATACATGTACAGTAGGCCTACAGTACAATACAATCCAATAAAATACAACTGATACAATTCATAATGCAGTACAATCAGGGTTGGCAGTTTCTTCCGCAGGCGGTTTTTTCCGCCGGTTTTTTCCGTCCCGGAAAAAACAGGTTTTTCCACTTTTTCGGAAGAAACGGAAAAAACCTCCTAAGTGTTTATTTTTTCGTTATTTATTCAAGATTTTCATTTTATAAATTATCATAACTATAATAAAACAGGACAGTTATTTGTTTTTTTTTGTTCTCCCCTGTTTTGGTTATAAACTTCTAACCATAGTTTGTTGATTCCCCCCTATTCATGGTCACTTCTCCATGCAATAACCACAGCCCCCAGGTCTTCACACAGCTTCCTGAATCCTGACCTGTAATGTGTTCAGTATGAGCTGCAAGCATTGATGGATACGACAAAAGGAAATGGCAATACCTGAGAGCAAGTACTTGAATCTTGCTCATCATACAAGGTTTTTACAGACGCAAAGTAAAGGTACATGTAGGGTGGGTGTTTTGGGGGGGGGGCAACAAAGCCATTTATTCATTGATCATAATATACATAGACACTGTCCTTGTTATGCACCACATCCATGACTATTCAAGTCGAAGGCGAAGCGTCGCCTATTTTGTAATATCCATACCACCACTACCGCCCTACCCCCCTCAACCCCACCCACAGCCCCCACACACAAAATGAGGAAACAAAAGAACGAATAGTGTTTATGAGTTTATTAGTCATACCAGCGTAATCATAAATAATAAGGCTGGACTTACTTGATATCATCACGCGTACCAGGGGGGGGGGGGGTGTCTTGGGGTGTTCAACACCCCCTTTTGCCAAGGGGGTGTTAAACACCCCTAAACACCCCCTTTATATCGAAATCCCCCCCTTTTTTTTCACAGATATCACCCCCGTTTTTTTGACAAAAGTGTGGGTGTCTGAAATATGAGAAAATTGATTTTTTAGTAGATTTATGAGAACCATTTGGATAACCCCCCCCCCCCTCTGGTGATTTAGTTTTTCTGTTAACTTTGTGAGCTTTGGAAATAAAATGTGGACTTCGAATTTGTGAAAAAAGATGCGTCCTCCTCCCCGCCCCCCCTCCGCCCACCAGCTATTCGTGTTTTCGGCGACTTCTGCATGACCGGGAATAATTTGGACCTTGGATTGGAAAGAAAAATTACGTTAACTTCCCCCCCCCCCCCCCCCCCCATTATTTGTGTTTTCGGCGACTTGACGTGACGGGAAAAATTTTGTGACCTTGGATTTGGGAAAAAATTTTTCGTCACTG